>CANIUD010000229.1:747500-931932 GCA_947470075.1 Closterium sp. Yama58-4 | reverse complement strand
GAGAGAGAGAGAGAGAGAGAGAGAGAGCATTCGCTAGATGTAACATCCACGTCGGTGTTTTACCCCCTCACTCCCCCTTCCCCCCCCCCCCCCTCCAAAATCCAGTAAATCTCATCAGCGTGGTACACATAACAACTCATATTCATAGAAAAGAGTCCACTTACGGTAATCTGAAAGACCAAGTTACAGTATGTTGACATATGCTATACCATACTCCGCATTGTGGTAGAGTCAAGATCCTCCACAGTGGTAGCTCTAAGCTTAGGCAGATAAAACAGAGTCAGCCAGCAACAAAATGAAATAATGCTGTAATAAAATATGAAGGGCCACATGTTGTACTTCAGCCACAAGTGCAACGATTGATACAGTGCTGAGCTCAACATATACTTGCTCTTGGAAGTAAGTACCTTCACCCACGTTCTCCAATTTAGCCCTCATGCAAGCTGGTGATGACCTGTAGCTCAGGGACTTGTTTGATCGATTTGCGATAAACTTAGGTTGAGATCCAAAGGTCCAGCACTCCCACCCATTGTTGATGGGAAACTCTGTGGAGGTCCATCCCTTGTCAGTAATGAGGATGCAACTGCATCTTCACCCCCTTGTGTTACCCCATGCTGCTGATCATGAGGAAGCTGCTGCTGCTGCTGCTGCTGCTGTGATAACTGAGTCTGTTGCTGTGGACGAGCTTGCAGTTGTCGATGTCGTTCGAGCAGCTGAAGCATGATTTCTTGCTGCAGTCTCTCTTTCTCCTGTTTCAAGATCTGATCCAGTTGCTCTTGCTGCTGCTGCTGCTGCTGCTGATGTTGCCGCTGCTGCTGTTGATTTTTCTGTGGCTGTTGTTGCTGCTCCTGTTGTTGCTGCCTTGACTGCAGCAGCTGCAGCTGCTGCCGCTGCTGCTGTTGCCATTGCTGCTGTTGCTGTTGCCGTTGTTCCTGCTGTTGCTGGTGCTGGCTGCTGCTGCTGCTGCTGCTGCTGCTGCTGCTGCTGCTGCTGCTGCTGCTGCTGCTGCTGCTGCTGCTGCTGCTGCTGCTGCTGCTGCTGCTGCTGCTGCTGCTGCTGCTGCTGCTGCTGCTGCTGCTGCTGCTGCAATAGTTGCAAAAGCGTTGCCACGTCCACCGGCTGGTCAGGAATCAAAGGCACCAGAAAAGCATCTGCAGGCACCGTAGCCGCTGCACTCTCTCTTCGTCCCGCCTCCGCTGGCCCCTGCACATTTCCTTGTCTCAGAATCAACCGCTCCCTTGCCCTCCTGCCTGAGTTCAGACTCTCGCTTGAGTAAGTGCTTCTGATGTTTCCAGATGGTCTTTCCCACGTCTCACTAAACCTCATTTGAGCATCACTCTCCCACAGCTGGCCTGCACTGCCCTGTAATGCTAGTAAGCGTGGGCTCTGTGAATGGCCGTGTGAGAGCGCAGGAGCAATTGAATCTGGGATTTGGATGAGGCTCTGACCTTGCAGCCTTGGATGCCTTTGGCCCGGCAGTTGCAACTGCTGCTGCAGGAGCTCTAGCTGCTGTTGCTGCTGTTGCTGCTGTTGCTGCTGTTGCTGCTGCTGCTGCTGCTGCTGCTGACCTTGCTGATACTGTTGCAGCAGCTGCTGCTCTTGTGGCAGGATAGGTACCTGTCCTTGTGCCTGCAACAGCCTTTGCACATGCAATGGCAATCGCCCTGCCAGGCCGTGAGCCAACATCATCCGAAAATGTCCCAGGCTTCCTCCCTGCATCAACTCTTCCCCCACAGCCCCTCCATCTCGCGCTACTGACTGCCCTTGTCCTACTCTCCCTTGTGACTCATGCTCATGCTGTCCCTGCAGCTGCTGTCGTGTCTCCACCTTATTCACCGATATGCCTTCTGCCAGCCGCAGCTGTCTTCCCTGCCCTCCTCGGCCTCCTCCTCCTCCTCCTCCTCCTCCTCCTCCTCCTCCTCCTCCTCCTCCTCCTCTTAACACCACACCGCCTCGCATCTCACCCACTGATCTCGCTCCAACCCCTCCCGCCTGCAGCTGCTCAGCTCCAACCTGTGTGCTCATCCCCATGCCCTCTCCTTTTTCCAACACACTGACTTGCACCCGATCTGCAGTCATAGGAGTGCCCTGGGTGTTGCTCAGAGTACCAGCACCATCAGCACCATCCCCTCCTTGCGCCCGTCGTTGTGCCACCAGCCGCTGAATATGCCTCAGTGCGTCAGTAGCATCATCCAATATTTGCCCCTGAACAGGCCCCGGCCCCGGCCCCGGCCCCTTCCCCTTGCTGCCCCTGCCCCTGCCCCTGCCCCTGCCCGTGCCCGTGCCCGTGCCCGTGCCCGTGCCCGTGCCCGTGCCCGTGCCCGTGCCCGTGCCCGTGCCCGTGCCCGTGCCCGTGCCCGTGCCCGTGCCCGTGCCCGTGCCCGTGCCCGTGCCCGTGCCCGTGCCCGTGCCCGTGCCCGTGCCCGTGCCCGTGCCCGTGCCCGTGCCCGTGCCCGTGCCCGTGCCCGTGCCCGTGCCCGTGCCCGTGCCCGTGCCCGTGCCCGTGCCCGTGCCCATGCCCATGCCCGTGCCCGTGCCCGTGCCCATGCCCATGACCGTGCCCGTGCCCGTGCCCGTGCCCGTGCCCGTGCCCGTGCCCGTGCCCCTGCTCCCGCCGCTCTCCCAGTCCTTGCTCCTGCTCTTGCACCTGCCCCTCCTCCTGCCTCATGTGCTCGTTCTCCAGTCCTTGCTCACTAGCCCCTGACTGCGCTTGCCCTTGCCTTGAGCCAGAAGCCTTCTTCTCCCCTGCGCGGTCCGCACGGACCGCACCCTTGGTGTTGCTACGAAGAGGGCCCTTCCAGTGCTTCCGCATGTGCCCTCCCAGAGCCTGCCCTGAGGTGAACACTTTGTTGCACACACCACACATCTTCACGCCTGCAACCACCTTTGCACCACCGTCGCTGCTGTTTCCGCCACCCTCGTTGCCGTCGGTCTCCCCTTTCGTGCATTCCTCTTGGGCTGCCTCCCCCCCTGCTGTGTTTCTCGCCGATTTGAAACGAGGCCCACTACGCATCTTGCCACCACTGACACCTCCCTTCCACCCACCTTGGCTCAATTCTCCCCGTTCGCTCACTCTTTCTTCTCCCCTATCCCCTTCTTCCCACTCCTCTCCTCCATCTTCTTCCCTCGCATCTCCAAGTTCTGCAACCACACCAGGGGCATCAGCCTCCGGTGGCTTTGATAGGCTCTTAGCAGCAGATCCTTCGCACCCACTTTGACCATCAAACCCTCTTCCTATCCCGTGTGCTTCAATCCCCATCCCCGTCTCCAGTTCAGTCGCAGCCGCTGCATGGTTTCCTCCTTCAGAAATTGCCCAGAATCCTTGATCGGCCGCGGAGACGATAGCCCTGCTGTCTGTTGTTGTGCCAATGTGCACGTCTGTGTGTTGAACGTCCGGTGTGATGTTCAGGTCGATAACTTCGACAGTGGGAGCACTTGCATTGGCCCTCAAACCCAAGTTCCCTTCCTCTCCCTTGCCTGCTGCATGCTCAGTGCCTTCTTTCTTCACTGTGACTCCAAGTCTTTTCTCTCGCTCTCCCTTGTTCTCTGCCTTGTTGATCGCCTGCATTTCTACTGTTGTCGACGCATCAGGGGCTGCACCACCAGCACCAGCACCAGCACCAGCAGCAGCAGCAGCAGCAGCTGCTGCTGCTGCAACAGCATGCGATGCAGCAGCACCCGCAAAAGCAGCAGCACCAGGTGCAGGTTTGGTGGCACCAGTACCAGAACCAGTACCAGCACCAGCACCAGCGCTAGCACCAGAGCCAGAGCCTCTCCCACCTCCGATCCAGTACCGTTGCAATCCCTCTCCTTCCAGGAGCCTCTCATCCCCTCTTCTCTTCCCTGCACGGCTACCGACTCTGGTCATCCCATCCATCCATCCCTCCCCAGCGCCTTCCCATCGGCTCAGATGTCCTGTGCTTCCCTCACCTTGTTGCCCACCACGACTAAGTGCCTCATTCGTTCCCTCCAAACCCACTCCAAAATAAAGAGCAGCCGCAGCAGTGGCAGCAGCAGCAGCAACGGTAGCAGGAGAAGAAGCAGGAGCAGCAGTTCCAGAATCGGTGGCAGATCGCAACATTGCTGGCACCACCATGGGTTTGGACCAGGTAGCCGGCTCGCTTCTCACTCTTGGATACTGGGCACTCACAGCCCGCAACTTCATTCCAAGAGCAGCCGCTGCACTGTCACCGCGGTTCTGTTGACTGATGCTGCTGCTGCTGGTGCTGCTGCTGGTGGTGTTCCTGTTCCTTTTTCTGCTGCTGCTGTTGCTGCTGCTGTTGCTGCTGCTGCTGTTGCTGCTGTTGCTGCTGCTGTTGCTGCTGCAGTTGCTGCTGCTGTTGCTGACGCTGTTGCTTTTGCTGCCCTCCCTCCAGATTACCACTTGCACGGAGGAGACTTCCGTCGCGTGCCTCTCCTTGTGGTCTCTCCACCATAGTAACCACTGGCTGATGAGAAAACCAAGCAATCGATGAAGACGGCAATAAACCACGGCCACTGCAAGTTCGATCCGCCTGACCTGCCTTCACCAAACCCTCGGTTGGTGCTGCTTCCGCGTCGGCCGATCCTTGCTTTGTCACAATCCGTACCAGATCCTTGAAACCAGGAGTGACAAAACCCTTTGGCCCCATCATGTCACTTCCTGCTTCTCCCCTTTTGTCACTAAACACTGCTGCTGCTGATGATGATGCTGCTGGTGCTGGTGCTGGTGCTGGTGCTGCCAGATCCGTTGTTATGGCGGATGCAGCTGTTCGCCTCTCCGTTGCTGTCAAGTCTGCAGTTGAAGTGAACTGGGGCATAGTAGGCGGTGGTAAATTACCCTCCTTCCCAGTCGTGTGCATGACGGACACGGGTGCACTCACGAGCAACGAAGTGGAGAGGCATGCAGAGAGCGAGGGAGACAAAAGATCCTCGGTTTGAGCCTCGGAACGTCCAGAGGTAGCATCGACTGAGAAAGAGAGGCCTGATGATGAATTTTGTGGCAGTCCAGGCAAATTCACAAAAGGTGAGGCCCTTGCTGCAGCAGCTGCTCCTTGCTCGTCTCCTGCTCTTCTTTCCTCCTCTGCTCGTGTTGCTTCACAAGCTTCTGGAGGTTTTGTTGCTCTGGTTGCTGTTTGCTGCGGCTGCGGCGCTGCCACAATTCCTGCTGTTGCTGCTGGAAGAGCTGATGCTGAGGCAGGAGCAAACGTTGTAGCCATATCATCAGCAGCAATAAGTGCTGGTGCGTTAGGCACAGCATGAGATGGCCCCATGCCAGATTCCCTCTGATCAGCAGCATGATCACGCCAGCTACCAGCCCCACAGGTGACGCTGGTCCTCCACTTCTCCGGTGTCTTTTCGACTTGCACACGTTTCAGACCATCAAGATTACCATGTTCCGCACCACTGCCATCCTCATCGTGATTGGTACCATCATCATCATCTTCATCATCGTCCGCTGCTGACGATGCGGCATTCATGTCGTCGTCAGCATTGTCCCTCTCCATGACCCCATCATCTCCCTCCCTGCTACCATAGCAATCCCACTGCTCCATGCTGCTGTGACTAACCTTGTCTCCTCCCCCGGATGGCAAAACTCCAATACAGGCCAGTTGCTAACCTTCCGACTCGGAGTGTATGTCACGGCCTGCACAATGACCTCTCTTACTAAGAGTGGCAGGCTTGTGTTGCTTCATTTTGTCAACGGTATCTTGTTCAGTGGTGGCGCTAGTAGCGACGTTGCAACAAAAGTGGGCAGATGGATATCACCAGCAAATCCTACAACGAGAATCAATCCGCCATTCAACTATAACAAAAAATTGCTGCCGCCTCCCTCTCGTCCTCAACCCAAGTTAGAGCCCAACAACTTAGACAGGCTCAGCCTGTTGCTACTGTACTTAAGAAAGCCTCGGAGGCTTAAAGGACCTGCATGGCGACAGCGTTCCCAAAGTTAACTTCTGTTCTGACTCGTCCCCGCGTTCCGAAAGGACTACCATCGTAACATTCTGAAAGCTTTGCGAACAACTTGTTGGCCCTCAATGATGTCTGGTTTGGAAGTTCTACTTAAAGATATGACATTATGCTTTGTAGTACAGCTCTGTCCACTTGAAGTTCTGGGTGGGAGAGACTCTGGAGCTCGAAGCTTCCTCGCGAAGCTAAGGCTACTCGCAGAAATATAAAGCCATGAAGACTACATTTTGGAGAAAAGGACGAACTGAGCAGTGAAGCAAAGATATGGCTATCTTACAAGCTTTCTATGTTAAGAACCTGGGCTAGAAACCGCCGCTCTTCTCTGAATTTGGGTACCCTTTGGAAAAGCAGCAAGAGGTTTCCAGTAGACCAAATGCTTTTGTGATAATCACAACGCTCTCAGGAAGCACAGAGATCAATTTTGAAGATGATGAAGGGCTGTCTTCCAAACCGAGGAAATGCTTTGTGATGTTTAGGTATGCCTACAGAAATGAGCACCGCTTGTTGTGCTCAAATATGGCACATTTTCCCAGATCGACTTTCTGAAGGAACGGAAAACTCTGTTATCGAAAAGGCAATAAGGAAGGTTTTTATTGGGGAACCAGCTAAATACCACATTCAGTGTGAACTCTAGATGTTTTCTACCCACACGACCTTGTTCCTTAACAGCCACCTAGTGTACATGTAATCCCTGCCGCGGGTTTGTGGTGACAGCTGGGCTAAACAGCTCAGTGCAAGTCCTACAGAAAATGGTTCTGTGGGCGGGTTGACAGAAAATGATGCTTTGAGTTGCGGCGGCCACCAGCGTTGCCAAATTTCAGGCTACAGTACACAAATACAAAATTGTCACGTAGGAAATTGAACAGTTGAGATCCACCTTTTGTACTGCTCAATTTGACAGCTTGAGAAAATCACCGTAATCCGCAGGCATCTTGTGGTTGGACTATCATCACGGACAGCCACGATGTCGCTGCTTTCGTCAGAAGCAGTGATGGTGGTAACGGAGTTCGCCCGTTGTCACCGACAGCCTCTAGTGCCTGAGGCACCGCTATACAGTACTCAACTGTACGAAGATTTGTTGGCGAAGAGGTCGCCCAGGCAAGGGCATCCATCCATCGTGCATCACACAACCTTCGCCATCGGATCGGATCTGTATGCGGCAGCGGTGAACTTCAGGGATGGCCTTCACCTCGCCTGGCTGGTCCCTGCTAATTTCCCGCTAGGTTATTTTCATGAGACTCCCTGAACTAATCTAACGACAAATTTCGGGACTAAAAATGTTATGTCATGTGTCGGTGTCACACCGCTTGGGTTGGATATTTTCTCGTTGATTATCCTTTGTGCTCTAAAAGTACATGAGTCTCAAACGCACCCCCTCATACAGTATACTGAAACCGAAACACCCTCTGGTTTGTGCTGAAAAAGGTGGACGGGTACAAAGCCGAAAGAACGCTACATGGCTGCTGCCTGGTACAGTATTCACATATTCTTTTGATCAAACGCGACAAAACGTATTCATGACGGTCAATGAGATGGAGATGCAGCAACCGTCCACCAATGCCAGCGTGTGTCCAGCGGTGCCATCCTCCACCCATTGATATCGACTCGACACAGCCCTCAGATGTTCTGGTCACCAAACATCTAACGGTTATCATCGCTGGACGTTTTGTCGAGGGATGTCAGCGTTCACTTGAACACGTACGCACAACGAAGACAGATTTTTGTTGGAGAGTACAACAGATTCTCCAAACGGGGAACAGCGACAGCACACAAATGGTCTGACACCTTGCCAAAACCGCTGGCTGCCCATTATGCGATCTGTACAACTCATCCTTTCAAACCCAGTGGCCGAGTGTGGATTGTATGTAAATTTCGCAATGGAATGATGTGTACGCACTGTATTGTGCTGCATCTGGCAGGATCAGGCCTCGCTGTACGGTAACAAAAACGGGTTCTCACACCCCAACCAGCCCCAATTGTACATCCACCGCCCAAGCAATCATTGTACAGTAGACAATCACACCAAATTATATAGTACACCTGATTCCCATTACAGACTCAAATTGTCACAAGACGTTTTGGATTGAATTCACTGCTACAATTCGAGAACAATGACTCACGTGCAAAACCACTCAGCCGGACCCTGATGTCTGTCTATGATGGCAATGTTACCACCGTCAGCCAGCTGCTGGTGGCGCGAGATATTCCTGATCCACGGAGGTAGAACGCGACCAGGGCGCATATGTGGAACAAGCCCTACGACAGGAATATTGAGATTGAGGCGCGAGCTTGCCATCTTGAGCCTCTCCATGAATATCAGGTTCTGCATGTCAACAAATAACACAGAGATCTTGACGGTTCTAGCGTAGTCAGTTAGCACGTCACATGCAAGCAGTGCGTTGCGCCCCGCTTTGCGAGTCGCTGGATCGCTATCCTTGTAAACATCGACGTTCGAAATGGATGAGTCCCACGACATATCTGCTCAAATGCGACCAGATCCTCGCATGTCGGTTGGTTCTCCTTGACAGCGACGAACTACGGCGTAGGCTTTCCAGTCGGACAGAGGTTGAGTCAACCGATCAAGGCGCCGACGTGTTCAAGCTGCATCTCCCTCGATCGAGAGCAGCAACCGGAACGCCACCAGCAGCACTGTTTGAGCGAGGCCATTGTTCATCCACGAATCGCTCGACCTTGCGAGTACATTATGGAGGTTCAAGAAGTGCGCGTTATCGCAACAGCTGCGTCATATGCGATCTACTCTGCAATGAAAGCCTGCAACCGTTAAGCGCAATACCTTTCTTTTACATGGCGATGAGGCCCTAGTCGAGAAATTGCAAGTGATTTTCAGTGGGAGGTATACCAGCCGCACGTTGTTCAGGGAACGTGTGTGAAAGTCGAAAATGTCTTCATTAGTTGTCGTCTTGGACCGGCGCACGTGAGACGATACATTTTTTTAGCAAAATGACAGTGCTCCTACTCTCCACGACCATTGCGACATAGAAATGCTCGATGAAACGTGTAAAGATTTGCGAGAGTGGGGAACATGGGTTTAAGGGTGATCTGCAAGTGTTGCAGGGAGAAAGTTCACAAACGAGAGGGTGATGCTGGTATATGCTGCGTATAGCCACGCTTCACATAGTCATTTCAAAGGCTAGGCCTATGAAGGATTGCTGCCTACGCTTCGAGACGAGTCTGTCAGAGGTCTACAGGCACGTCGGCTTGGGGGGTTATGGGCGCACTCACCCGCTACACAAACAAGCCCTTTTATCCCAGTGGTTAGTGGTTGGGATTCTAACATGTTATCAAAGCGAAGGTCTCAGGTACAAATCCAAGTATGTACACTTCGGGCATCCCAGTGCGGAGAGGTGTTAGAGGTCCACTAAAAATCCTCGATTGATCCTAGGGAAGGGTCACAGGAATGGCGGCCTTGGGGGTTATGAGCGCACTCACCCGCTACACAAACAAGCCCCTTTTTTCCCAGTGATTAATGGCTGGGATTGAGATGGAGCCTCATTGCAAGTAACGCAATAGCTACCTCGCAAGCCCGCGTTACCGTTTGCTTGTTTCACTATGGTAAGTATTCGCTCATGCCTTCGCTCACATAGTACTTGTTTTCCTCCTCAGTGCAATCCTCGCTCGATTTGTCAATTGCACTCGTAACAGTTAGTATCATTGACCCTTTCCTTTCCAGATCGCGTATTTTCCACTACGAGCTTCCTCGAACATTTGATTTTTTCACTTGAATGAGCAAACGCCCTTAGCAAACTAGGAGCTGTTGTATTCGTGTTCTCACGCAAGCACGCATAGCCACAACTATGCCTAGCACCTGGGCGATAGCCACGACTGCGCCTAGCACCTAGGCGAGCCGATGCAATTCGGGATGGGAGATCGGTGAAATCTCGTTGACCTCACGCACGAGCGCCTGAACAAGCTGATAAAGCAGTTACATGACATTGCACTAAAAATTGCGGCGTTTATAGACGAATTGCTCCCGCAGGCATCAGATCCTGCACTTACATAAGCGGAGTCGGCAGCACCAATGACAATATTGTCTCCCTCAGAGCATGGGGCAACGCTCGACCGCTATCAATTGTGGCGCGTCAAGAAGCTCTCAGCGTATACTGTACGACACACCCCGAGGGGACCACTATGGCAGAATCACCGTATAGTGCTGGAAAAAAGAGAGTTCAGTAGCAAATAGCCCCATACTGCTCAGCGGGAAAGTCTAGACGGACTAAAAGGGAACTACATAAAACTTCAATTGCCCCTTACCCAATGCTTTCCCAAGATACGTGAATGTGTGGACCGAGTTTGACCGTTCTGGAGGTAAGTTCACATTAACCCAGGAGTTGCTTGCAACTACGCTCTACGAGACCGACATTCTTATTGTCAAGATAGTAAAGATAGTTAGGAGCCATAGCTAGGAGAACCCTAGCTAGGCAAGAGAAGTTTAGGCAAAGAGAGGTTGCACTAGTAAGAATGGGGATACAAATAGCAAACCCTAGAAGGGTTGTACTCGCTATAGAGCACCCCACTACAGGCTAGAGCATAATATTCTGACACACCCCCATAGCCAAAGTGGGGTGTAATCAGCAGAGCAAGCAAAGCAGTACAAGCTCAGGGTGGATCACAATGTCACCACACATTCTGAGCACAAGTTCAAGAAGCAATAGTTTAAAGTTCACAATTATGAGCAAAGCTAGTGGTAGTCACAACGGGCAAGTGAGGAGGAGGAAAGAGACTATGAGAGGAGAGGAGGTAGTGGGCGGCAGCTGAAGCTGCTGGCACACGGCGCAACTGGAGCAACTGGCACACGGGCAACTGGAGCAACTGGCACACTGGCAACTGGAGCAACTGGCACACGGGCTACTGGAGTAACTGGCTCCGCGGCTGAAAGTAGCGGCAGACGAGCAACGGACTCACGGGCGACTGGAGCAACGGGCTCACGGGCGACTGGCGCAACGGGCTCACGGGCGACTGGCGCAACGGTCTCACGGGCGACTGGAGCTGCTGGCTTCACGGCGGCCACCCCCTTCAACCTCCCCAAACTATCCCACTCCCCCTGACACACACCCGCTGCTACACCGCTAGCTCCACTCCCCCTTCACCCCCCCTTAGTACCACTCCAACGGCTCCAACAAGTCCACCCCCCCTCAGCGGCAGCTGCAGCACAGGGAGACGGAGGAGGAGGAGGAACAGGGAACGGCACTCAGTGGCTTCACCCCCATACCCCTCACCCCCAAACCCTAATTCAGGAGAACGGGCTGTAGGAGGGGTGGGGCGCCAGTAGAAGCACGGGGGACAGTGGGGAGGGCAGGGGCAGCGAGGAACGGGCCGCCCACGGGCCTGGCATAGCCGCCCGAACCGCGCGCAGGCGGCCCGAGCCGCGCGCGGGCCTGGCGCTTCCCGTACGGGCCGCACGCCGGCTGTACGGGCCGCGCGCAGGCCACGACGGGCGACGGGGGGCGACGCGCGGGTCCCCGTCGCCCGTCGCAACGCCTCCCGGGGGCGACGCGTCGAGTGACGGGGCAGAAGCCCGCCGCGCGCCTCGGGGCGCACAGCGGGCAGAGAACCGCCGCGCGCCACGGGGCGCACGGCGGGCAGAAAACCGCCGCGCGCCTCGGGGCGCACGGCGGGAAGAATAAACTGCCGCACGCCACGGGGCGTGCGGCACATAGAGTAGCAGCGGAAGTTGCAGCGGAAGCAACGAGGTGGTGAGCCCACCCACAGGATCGATCCAAAGGGATCGACCTGCTCTGATAGCATGTCAAGATAGTAAAGATAGTTAGGAGCCATAGCTAGGAGAACCCTAGCTAGGCAAGAGAAGTTTAGGCAAAGAGAGGTTGCACTAGTAAGAATGGGGATACAAATAGCAAACCCTAGAAGGGTTTCAGAATAGCTAGGCAAGAATGATTGAACTAGCAGAAGTTTGGGTACAAATATGAAACCCTAGTTGGGGTTGTACCCCATATTGGCTACCCCACTACAGCCTACAAGCATAATACAGTTTAACACACCCCTATAGGCAAAGTGGGGGAGAACAAAGGGTCACAAGACCAGTCCAGCAAAGCAAAGCAAAGCCCAGGGTGGATCACAACGTCACCACACTCCGAGCACAAGTAAAGGCCACAAGGCCAGTTCACATGCAGTGCTAGATATAGTACAAGACAAGCAACACAGTGATCAAAACCTAGCAAGCAAGCAACAAGATATATATAAAGTACAGTACAAAGAATGTCAAGCAGTGAGCAAGTGAGGAAACGTGGACACAAGGCCTAAAGAAGTACAGTGCCGCTGATGATCACTAGGCGGGAGCGCCTTGGTGAAGATATCAGCAGTGTTGGCCTTCGAGTCCACGTACACAAGCCGAAGCTGACCGCGCTGCTGAAGCTCTCGAGCAAGAAAGTAGCGAAGAGCAATGTGCTTCGTCCTGTGCTCCAGTCTGTGCTCCTGACACAAGGCAAGAGCCGCCTTGTTGTCACCGTACAGAACTGGAGGAGAACTAGGCCGCTCTCCCAAGTCAGTCAGCAGGTAGGTGAGCCAGCGTAACTCCTGTGCAGCCATGGCTGTGGCGTAGATCTCAGCCTCACAACTAGAGCCGAGAACAGAGGAAGAGCGGGTGGACCGCCACGAGACAGAACCAGAGCCAAGGCCGAAGGTGTAACCCTGTGACGACCGCTGCGTAGCCAGGTCATCCACCCAAGAAGCGTCCGAGTGACCAGTGAGGACAACTCTGTCGTGTCCTCCAAGCACCAGCCCCATGCCTGATGTACTGCACAAGTAACGCAGCACCCTCTTAGCAGCCTCCCAGTGCTCTCGCCTGTGTCTCCCAGGCGCAACGTAACGAGCAAGGATGCTAAGAGGGTACGCGAGGTCAGGTCGCGTGCAAGTCATCAGGTACATGAGGCAGCCTACAAGCTCTGGGTACGGGCCACTCGGCTCTACGGACTCGTCCGAAGGTGGGACTGAGAGCGAGTGGCTGGTAGCCAGAGGTGTGGCCTGTGGTGAGGAGAACTGGAAGCCGAAGCGCTGAAGGACCTGCTGCACCATGTGTGACTGAGTCAGGGTGATGGTGCGGCGAGCTCTGTCCCGGGTGATCTGCAAGCCAAGGTAGCTACGCAGTTCACCCAGGTCAGTGCAGGTATGTCTCTTCTGCAGCTCCGACTTCACACGAGCGAGTGCCTCAGTGTCAGCAGTAGCAAAGACCAAGTCGTCGACGTACACGAGAATGTAGAACGGCGGCAGAGACGTGTCTGTGCGCAGAAACAGCGACGGGTCAGCAGTAGACGGCGCGAACCCAAGAGCCGCAAGTGTAGTCCTCAGTGTGTCGTGCCACTCACGTGGCGCCTGGCGGAGACCGTAGACTGGCCGGCGGAGACTCCACTGGGTACCAGGGGGAAACGACCCAGTAAAGCCAGGTGGGCGGCGCAGCCAGATCTCCTCGTGCAGGCTGCCCTGCAGGAACGCTGTGCTGAAGTCAAGAGAGTGAAGCTCGTAGTCACGCTGAGCAGCAACGTGCAGCAAAACCCGAAGAGTGGTCATCTTCGGGGTGGGGGAGAAGGTCTGGAAGAAGTCGACCCCCTGACGCTGACTGAAGCCTCTAGCAACGTAACGAGCCTTGAAGACAGGCGGAGAACCTGGCGGCCGCTTCACCCTGAAAATCCACATGCCATCGACGATGTTCGCCCCAGGAGGGGGAACCTCGTCGACGTAGGTGCCTGTGGACTTCCAGGATGCCATCTCTGCGTCCATGGCTGTCTGCCACTGAGAGGAGTAGGGACCCGAGATCGCCTCTGCGTAAGTGCGCGGAGTGGGGATGTCTAGTGCATCCGGGTCTCCCTCAGGGGCAAGCAACCAGGCCACGAGATGAGGTACAGCAGCCGCAAGAGAGTCAAAGTCCTCCTGCCTGTCCTCAAGGACGTCCGTGCCAAGAGCACACTCACCCCCGACGGACGGAGGACAGACAGACGCAGACTCTGACTCAGCAACAAGGCTAGCAGCGTAGTCTAGACGACAGGCAGCAGCAAAGTCAACCAACTCAGCGACCAGAGCAGACGCAGCCGAGGACTCAAAGGTAGGGTCAGTGACAACAGTAGCGAGGAGACGCGTGACTGTAGGGTGCTCAGCGCGATACCGGTCAGACTCAGGGTCCGGAACGGCAGGCAAAGAGGACGCAGGAGGAGACGGTAGAGGGACACGCCGAGGAGCAGTAGAGGGACGCAGAGTCATGTAGTGAGTGCCTGGGACAGGAGGAGGACGCTCACGACGGACACGACTACCAGTGCGAGCAGGACGAACAGGCGACACAGGACGAGACTCAGGCTCACGACGCTCTGTAAGACCTCCTGTGGGACCAGCGTAAGGAGAGGGAGCAGGGAGAGGCGAGGCAGGCGGTAACTGTGACTGCGGCTGGACAGGCGGAGGACACTCTACGGAGGGAGGAGGACAAGGAGGAGGAGCCTGCCCAAGAACCTGCTGAAGGAGCGATACGAAGTACGGTCGCGGCCGCGCAGCGTCTCCAGAAGCAGAAGAGACTCCAGCGGCCGGGTCCGCAGGACCAGCAGGAGCTCCAACGTCCGGGTCCCCAGCACCAGCAGCAGCGCCACCGCTCGGGTCCTCAGCTCCAGCAGCAGCTCCACCAGGCGGGTCCGCAGTACCAGCAGCAGCGCCACCCCCAGAGTCGGCAGCTCCAACTCCGCTAGCACCGCCAGTGCCAGAGTCCCCAGCTCCAGCAGCTCCAGTCGCAGTGCTCCCAGAACAACCAGTCCCGGCAGCTCCAGTACCCCCAGTACGAGCACCCCCAGGACGAGCAGCCCCAGCACCCCCAACTCCAGCCGAGCCACTAGGACGGCGAAAGCGCCGGACGTACCAGTCACGAAGCTGCTGCGGTGTGAGAGACTGCTCAGCACCCCGAACCGGAGCACCCCCAGACGCAGTAACCCGAGGCTCCGTAGGCTCAGTAGCAGCACCCCCAGGCTCAGTACCCGCAGGCTCAGTACCCGCAGGCTCAGCACCCCCAGTCGCAGCACCCCCAGGCTCAGCACCCCCAGGCGGCAAACTCTCAGGCACAGTACCCTCAGCTCCAGCACCCGTAGTCCCAGCACTCCCAGGCCCCGCACCCGCAGGCTCAGCACCCCCAGGCTCAGCACCCCCAGGCTCCGTACTCTCAGGCACCGTACCCTCAGCTCCAGCACCCTCAGTCCCAGCACCTGCAGCCCCAGCACCCCCAGGCCCAGCACCCCCAGGCTCAGCACCCCCAGGCTCAGCACTCCCAGCAGCACCACCCGCAGCAGCACCTGAGTCACCTGTGAACTCGACAGGCTCAGCGACGGGAGGAGGGTCTACCTGAGAGACACCTGAAGGAGCAGGACCCTGAGGGGGAAGGGGGTCTACCGGAGGGGGACCAGGAGCAAGGAAAAGCGGCGGGGGAGGGAGGGGGGCAGTGCGGTAGGGGAAGAGACGGTAAAAAGGGACCGACTCGTCAAAGGTGACATCCTGAGAGGCGAAGACCCGGCGCGAGGTGGGGTGGTAAAACTGCCAGCCAGGCGCGTCAGGGACAAAGCCAAGGAAGACACAGGGAAGCGTGCGGGAGGAGAGCTTGTCCGCGGACGTATCGCGGACAAGGGCACGAGCACCCCACACCCGGAAGCGCGACGCATCGCCAACCTCCCCCGTCCAACGCAGTGTGGGCGAGGTCTCCGGCAAGGAGACACGGGGCCAGAGGTTGAGCTGATGCGCGGCGTACCGGACAGCAAACGGCCACAGAAAATGGGGAGCCGCCGCGTGGACCAAGGAGGTACGAGCGACCTCCATGACCAGGCCAATGCGGCGCTCAGCAACCCCATTCTGCTGTGGGGAGTCCGGAAGCGTGAAGGTCTGCTCGATGCCCTCCGCCTGACAGAAGGTCCTCAAGAGATCGGAGGAAAACTCACCACCTCTGTCAGAGTGCAGACGCAGGACAGGAAGATCCGTCCGGAAACGGCGGCGGAGCTGGAGACGAACCGTGCGGATCCAAGGGATCAGAACAGCAGGGACCTCACCCTTGGTGCGCAAGGGGAAGACCGTGGTGTAACGCGAGTAGTCGTCGACAACCAGCAAAAAGTACCGCTCACCGCCCTGACCACGAACGCGGGCTGGGCCCCACACGTCCAGGTGGAGGGTCTGCAGAGGAGCCTCTGTCGGGGGGAACGAGGAGGAGTGAGGAGCGGCGCGCTGCCGCCCCTCGACGCAAGGAAGGCAAGGCGGCGCAGGCGAGGCAGGGAGGGGAGGGAGGGACCTGGGAAGACCAGACACAAGGTGGCGACGGTGCATGCCACGAAGGCGTGGCAAGGAGGGGTGACCCAGGCGGTGGTGCCAGAGAAGAGTCTGGTGCGACAGGGAACGACACTCACAGGCGTGGGCTACCAGACCTGACGCAGACACCTGACCGACAGCAGCGACCTGAGGAGACGCAGTGGTCAGTGTGTAGAGACTCGACCCCGGCCGACGGGTAAACGTAGCCAGGTGACGGCCGGTCCTGGAGCACGTGCAGATCGCCACACGCTGTCCTCCAGGGGTAAAGGTGTCAACCCACTGATCCTGGATGACAGCGTTGCTCACCAGGTTCGTCGAGAACGAGGGGAGGTGGAAACCCGTCAACGAGCCAGACGGAACCGCCGGACAAGGGAGCACAGTGGTGGACTGGGCAAGGACTGGGCCCCCAGAGGGGTCAGCCAAGGAGACTGGGACCAGTGCAGGAAGCGGTGTGAGCTCAGTACTGTCACGAAAGAAACAGCGGGAAGCACCTGAGTCAAGGGTGAAGGTGTGACAGGCCTCAGCCAGTGCGGTACCTGAGAGAGCAGTCTCTGTGGGTGCTGTACCTGAGAGAGCAGACTCGCAAACAGCCGGGACAGCACTGGAGGGAGCAGGTACAGGGGGCACCATACCAGAGAGAGCAGACTCACTAGTACCCAGGGCAGCGGGCTCTATACCTGGGTCAGGCGGCACACACAAGTAACAGTCTCCCTCGGCACTAACAGTCAATGCATACATGGCAGCAATAATAGCATCATAGTCAAGAGCAAAGATATCAACACCAGCCCTCATCAGCTCAGCCCAGCGAGGGCGCTCAACATCCTCGCCCATCTCCTCACGCCAAGCGTCGTCAAGGCGGAAGAAGCAGCGGTACTGAGTGTGGAACTTTCCACACGTCTGCCCCTTGCGATCACCTGTGCGAATGACATAGGAACAGCGGCCACTGCCCCCAGACGTCCCACGCTGAGCAAGCCACTCACGAAGCTGCTGGGTCGACTGGGGACGCTGCTGCTGCTGGGAGCTCTGGCCCGAGCCAGTGCCTCCACTCCGACCTCCGCCGCCACCACTACCTCCGCTCCGACCGCCACCGCCACCACCGCCACCACCGCCACCGCCGCCACCGCCGCCACTGCCGCCGCTGCCACCACCGCCACTGCTCCCGCCGCCGCCCCCGCCTCCGCCGCCGGCCCCACTCCCACCGGCACTCCCGCCACCGCTCCCTCCAGCACCGCCTCCCCCCCCACCTCCCCCACCCCCTCCCCCCCCAGCGCCACCCCCGCCACCCTTGCCCCCCTTGCCCTTGCCGGTGCGGCGCCTCCCACCAGGAGCAGAAGCAGCGCCAGCAGACTCAGCACCAAGGAAGTCAACAGCAGCAGCAGTAGCATAGGAGGGAGCGAGGGGAGAGGGAGAGCACCCCTCAAAGATGGGGGTGCGAGGAGCGCCGCGAGCAGCACCAACAGCCACAATGCTCTTCTCGGCTGCTAGCAGCTTCTCCTCTAGGAGGGCGACAGTGAGCTCAGTGGGACAGCGAGCAAGGAAATAGTCGCGCACTGAGCTGAGGGTGTCAGGGAGACGGGTGACTATGAAGTGGAGTGCCCAGTACAGGGGAGGGGGGTTCTTAGCGCAGAACTCGGTGGGAAGGGCGGCACGCAGGCGAGCATCACTAGTGCGAAGGTGGGTGATAAGATCGGCGACTGTAGCAAAGGCGGACAGGTCAGGGAACAGGTAAGGCAGCATGAGACGGCTAAGCTCGGCTGTGGCAGGTGAGGAGTAGCGAGCAACGACAGCGTCATATAGGGCCTTAGCGGTTTTGCAGTCGCCAAAGTGCTCTAGCTCAGCTAACGGCAGGTGACTGCGAATAGCCAGGCGAGCTGCAGCGTCACGAGTCTGCCACTGTGAACGTACACTAAGCTCGGCTGTGGCAGCAGGAGCAGCGGCAGCACCAGACGCGTAGTCATAGAGGGAGATGTGGTCCGTGCTATTGCTCATAAGATACAACTGCAGGTCATCGAGCCAGGAAGTGAACTGCACGGGACGGCCCTCAGCATCGAAGGAAAGAACGCGAATAGAGGCCATAGCTCAGGCGTGAGGGCACAGCAGAGCAGCGGCAGCAGCAGAGGGGACGCGCTAGAGCGAAGCTAGCAGCCACAGCAGGAGCAAGCGGCGGTGCACAGTCAGGGAGCAGCAGGCGAGGCGGGCGGCGCTGCAGGCGGGAAGTGCGGCGGGCGGGCTGCGAAGCGGGCAGCGGGGCGGGCGGGCGACGCGGCGAGCGGGCAGCGCGGCGGGCGGCTCTGAAGCGGGCAGCGGGCGGGCGGGCGACGCTGCAAGCGGGCAGCGGGCGGGCGGGCGACGCTGCAAGCGGGCAGCGAGGCGGGAGGGCGACGTTGCGAGCGGGCAGCGGGCGGGCGGGCGACGCTGCGAGCGGGCAGCGAGCGAGCGGGCGACGCTGCGAAGCGGGCAGCGGGCGGGCGGGCGACGCTGCGAAGCAGGTAGCGGGCGGGCGGGCGGCGCTGCGAGCGGGCAGCGAAGCGGGCGGGCCGCGAAGCGGGCAGCGAGCGGGCGGGCGGGCCGCGAAGCGGGCAGCGGGGCGAGCGGGCTGCGAAGCGGGCGGGCCGCGAAGCGAGCAGCGAGCGGGCGGGCGGGCCGCGAAGCGGGCAGCGGGGCGAGCGGGCTGCGAAGCGGGCAGCGGGGCGAGCGGGCGACGCTGCGAGCAGGCAGCGCGGCGGGCGGGCGACTCTGCGAGGGGCGCGCGAGGGCGCTAGCGAGGGGCGCGCGAGGGCGCTAGCAAGGGGCGCGCGAGGGCGCTAACGAGGGGCGCGCGAGGGCGCTAACGAGGGTGCGCGAGGGCGCTAACGAGGGGCGCGCGAGGGCGCTAACGAGGGGCGCGCGAGGGCGCTAACGAGGGCGCACGAGGGCGCTACGAGGCTAGGGCACGGGGTAGCGTGGTAACCGCATGCGAGCGGTGGTGGGCCCTTAAAAAAAAACGGTCGGTAGGTCCTAGGGACCTCCTGCTCTGAATACCATCTCAAAGTAACTAGGCAAGAATGAATGAACTAGCAGAAGTTTGGGTACAAATATGAAACCCTAGTTGGGGTTGTACCCCATATTGGCTACCCCACTACAGCCTACAAGCATAATACAGTTTAACAAGGTGAGCGTGTGGCAGAATTGAAGTTTCAGCACCAACTACCCTCCTCCACTCTCTCCCCTCTCGTTTCTTTCTTTCTGCTGCTGTGGGCGGGAGGTTTGGGGAGAAAGGGGGGAGCTTGAAGGGGGTGGCCGCAGTGAAGCCAGTAGCTCCAGTCGCCCGTGAGCCCGTTGCTCCAGTCGCTCGTGAGCCCATTGCTCCAGTCGCTTGTGAGTCAGTTGCTCAAGCCGCTCGTCTAGCCGTAGAGCCAGTTACTCCAGTAGCCAGTGCGTCAGCTGCTACGGTTACCCGTGTGCCATTTGCTCCAATTGCCCGTGTGCCATCAGCTTCAGCCGCCGCCCACCATCTTCTCTCCTCTATCGGTCCCTCCTCCTCCTCGCTTGCGGTCTGCTTCTTCCGCTGCGGCCTGTCAGGTGTACCCCATTATGGGGGCGTTAACTACACTTCTTCCTACCAGCAATTATGGAGGCATGTCGAAATATGTCTCACATATTTTATAACTTCTTGTAGTTGTAGTGTAGGCATTATGATTTCCTACGTGGAGTTGTGTCGTTGAAGCCAATAACGACCAATAAGTGTCAGAATATTATGCTCTAGCCTGTAGTGGGGTGCTCTATAGCGAGTACAACCCTTTGTTAAACTGTATTATGCTTGTAGGCTGTAGTGGGGTAGCCAATATGGGGTACAACCCCAACTAGGGTTTCATATTTGTACCCAAACTTCTGCTAGTTCAATCATTCTTGCCTAGCTATTCTGAAATGGTATTCAGAGCAGGAGGTCCCTAGGACCTACCGACCGTTTTTTTTTTTAAGGGCCCACCACCGCTCGCATGCGGTTACCACGCTACCCCGTGCCCTAGCCTCGTAGCGCCCTCGTGCGCCCTCGTTAGCGCCCTCGCGCGCCCCTCGTTAGCGCCCTCGCGCGCACCCTCGTTAGCGCCCTCGCGCGCCCCTCGTTAGCGCCCTCGCGCGCCCCTTGCTAGCGCCCTCGCGCGCCCCTCACTAGCGCCCTCGCGCGCCCCTCGCAGTGTCGCCCGCCCGCCGAGCCGCCCGCTCGCAGCCCGCTCGTCCTGCTGCCCACTTCGCAGCCCGCCCGCCCGCTCGCTGCCCGCTTCGCGGCCCGCCCGCCACGCAGCCCGCCCGCCCGCTCGCTGCCCGCTTCGCGGCCCGCCCGCTTCGCAGCCCGCTCGCTCGCTGCCCGCTCCGCGGCCCGCCCGCTTCGCAGCCCGCTCGCCCGCTCGCTGCCCGCTTCGCGGCCCGCCCGCCCGCTCGCTGCCCGCTTCGCGGCCCGCCCGCTTCGCAGCCCGCTCGCTCGCTGCCCGCTTCGCGGCCCGCCCGCTTCGCAGCCCGCCCGCCCGCTCGCTGCCCGCTTCGCGGCCCGCCCGCCTCGCAGCCCGCTCGCCCCGCTGCCCGCTTCGCGGCCCGCCCACTTCGCAGCCCGCCCGCCCGCTCGCTGCCCGCTTCGCGGCCCGCCCGCTTCGCAGCCCGCTCGCCCCGCTGCCCGCTTCGCAGCCCGCCCGCCCGCTCGCTGCCCGCTTCGCGGCCCGCCCGCTTCGCTGCCCGCTCGCAGCGCCGCCCGCCCGCCCGCTACCTGCTTCGCAGCGCCGCCCGCTGCCTCACTGCCCGCTTGCTGCGTCCCCTCTGCTGCTGCCGCTGCTCTGCTGTGCCCTCACGCCTGAGCTATGGCCTCTATTCGCGTTCTTTCCTTCGATGCTGAGGGCCGTCCCGTGCAGTTCACTTCCTGGCTCGACGACCTGCAGTTGTATCTTATGAGCAATAGCACGGACCACATCTCCCTCTATGACTACGCGTCTGGTGCTGCCGCTGCTCCTGCTGCCACAGCCGAGCTTAGTGTTCGTTCCCACTGGCAGACTCGTGACGCAGCTGCTCGCCTAGCCATTCGTAGTCACCTGCCGCTAGCTGAGCTCGAGCATTTTGGCGACTGCAAATCCGCTAAGGCCCTGTACGATGCTGTCGTTGCTCGCTACTCCTCACCTGCCACAGCCGAGCTTAGCCGCCTCATGCTGCCGTACCTGTTCCCCGATCTGTCCACCTTTACTACAGTCGCCGATCTTATCACCCACCTTCGCACTAGTGATGCTCGCCTGCGTGCCGCCCTTCCCACCGAGTTCTGCGCTAAGAACCCCCCTCCACTGTACTGGACACTCCACTTCATAGTCACCCGTCTCCCTGACACCCTCCGCTCAGTTCGAGACCACTTCCTTGCTCGCTGTCCCACTGAGCTCACAGTCGCCCTCCTAGAGGAGCAGCTGCTCGCGGCCGAAAAGAGCATTGTTGCTCGTGGCGCTCCTCGCACCCCCATCTTTGAGGGGTGTTCTCCCTCTCCCCTCGCTCCCTCCTACGCTGCTGCTGCTGCTGTTGACTTCCTTGGTGCTGAGTCTGTTGGCGCTGCTTCTGCTCCTGGTGGGAGGCGCCGCACCGGCAAGGGCAAGGGGGGCAAGGGTGGTGGTGGTGGCGCTGGGGGGGGAGGAGGTGGGGGAGGTGGGGGGGGAGGCGGTGCTGGAGGGAGCGGTGGCGGGAGCGCTGGTGGGAGTGGGGTCGGTGGTGGAGGCGGGGGCGGCGGCGGAAGCAGTGGCAGTAGTGGCGGCGGCGGCGGTGGCGGCGGTGGCGGTGGTGGCGGTGGTGGCGGTGGCGGTCGGAGCGGTGGTAGTGGTGGCGGCGGAGGTCGGAGTGGAGGCACTGGCTCGGGCCAGAGCTCCCAGCAGCAGCAGCGTCCCCAGACGACCCAGCAGCTTCGTGAGTGGCTTGCTCAGCGTGGGACGTCGGGGGGCAGTGGCCGCTGTTCTTATGTCATTCGCACAGGTGACCGCAAGGGACAGACGTGTGGGAGGTTCCACACCCCGTACCGCTGCTTCTCCCGCCTTGACGACGCTTGGCGTGAGGAGATGGGCGCGGATGTTGAGCGCCCCCGCTGGGCTGAGCTCATGAGGGCTGGTGTTGATGTCTTTGCTCTTGACTATGATGCTATTATTGCTGCCATGTATGCATTGACTGTTAGTGCCGAGGGAGACTGTTACTTGTGTGTGCCGCCTGACCCAGGTATAGAGCCCGCTGCCCTGGGTACTAGTGAGTCTGCTCTCTCTGGTATGGTGCCCCCTGTACTTGCTCCCCCCAGTGCTGTCCTGGCTGGTTTCGAGTCTGCTCTCTCAGGTACAGCACCCACAGAGACTGCTCTCTCAGGTACCGCACCGGCTGAGGCCTGTCACACCTTCACCCTTGACTCAGGTGCTTCCCGTTGCTTCTTTCGTGACAGTACTGAGCTCACACCGCTTCCTGCACTGGTCCCAGTCTCCTTGGCTGACCCCTCTGGGGGCCCAGTCCTTGCCCAGTCCACCACTGTCCTCCCTTGTCCGGCGGTTCCGTCTGGCTCGTTGTCGGGTTTCCACCTCCCCTCGTTCTCGACGAACCTGGTGAGCAACGCTGTCCTCCAGGATCAGTGGGTTGACACCTTTACCCCTGGCGGACAGCGTGTGGCGATCTGCACGTGCTCCAGGACCGGCCGTCACCTGGCTACGTTTACCCGTCGGCCGGGGTCGAGTCTCTACACACTGACCACTGCGTCTCCTCAGGTCGCTGCTGTCGGTCAGGTGTCTGCGTCAGGTCTGGTAGCCCACGCCTGTGAGTGTCGTTCCCTGTCGCACCAGACTCTTCTCTGGCACCACCGCCTGGGTCACCCCTCCTTGCCACGCCTTCGTGGCATGCACCGTCGCCACCTTGTGTCTGGTCTTCCCAGGTCCCTCCCTCCCCTCCCTGCCTCGCCTGCGCCGCCTTGCCTTCCTTGCGTCGAGGGGCGGCAGCGCGCCGCTCCTCACTCCTCCTCGTTCCCCCCGACAGAGGCTCCTCTGCAGACCCTCCACCTGGACGTGTGGGGCCCAGCCCGCGTTCGTGGTCAGGGCGGTGAGCGGTACTTTTTGCTGGTTGTCGACGACTACTCGCGTTACACCACGGTCTTCCCCTTGCGCACCAAGGGTGAGGTCCCTGCTGTTCTGATCCCTTGGATCCGCACGGTTCGTCTCCAGCTCCGCCGCCGTTTCCGGACGGATCTTCCTGTCCTGCGTCTGCACTCTGACAGAGGTGGTGAGTTTTCCTCCGATCTCTTGAGGACCTTCTGTCAGGCGGAGGGCATCGAGCAGACCTTCACGCTTCCGGACTCCCCACAGCAGAATGGGGTTGCTGAGCGCCGCATTGGCCTGGTCATGGAGGTCGCTCGTACCTCCTTGGTCCACGCGGCGGCTCCCCATTTTCTGTGGCCGTTTGCTGTCCGGTACGCCGCGCATCAGCTCAACCTCTGGCCCCGTGTCTCCTTGCCGGAGACCTCGCCCACACTGCGTTGGACGGGGGAGGTTGGCGATGCGTCGCGCTTCCGGGTGTGGGGTGCTCGTGCCCTTGTCCGCGATACGTCCGCGGACAAGCTCTCCTCCCGCACGCTTCCCTGTGTCTTCCTTGGCTTTGTCCCTGACGCGCCTGGCTGGCAGTTTTACCACCCCACCTCGCGCCGGGTCTTCGCCTCTCAGGATGTCACCTTTGACGAGTCGGTCCCTTTTTACCGTCTCTTCCCCTACCGCACTGCCCCCCTCCCTCCCCCGCCGCTTTTCCTTGCTCCTGGTCCCCCTCCGGTAGACCCCCTTCCCCCTCAGGGTCCTGCTCCTTCAGGTGTCTCTCAGGTAGACCCTCCTCCCGTCGCTGAGCCTGTCGAGTTCACAGGTGACTCAGGTGCTGCTGCGGGTGGTGCTGCTGGGAGTGCTGAGCCTGGGGGTGCTGAGCCTGGGGGTGCTGGGCCTGGGGGTGCTGGGGCTGCAGGTGCTGGGACTGAGGGTGCTGGAGCTGAGGGTACGGTGCCTGAGAGTACGGAGCCTGGGGGTGCTGAGCCTGGGGGTGCTGAGCCTGCGGGTGCGGGGCCTGGGAGTGCTGGGACTACGGGTGCTGGAGCTGAGGGTACTGTGCCTGAGAGTTTGCCGCCTGGGGGTGCTGAGCCTGGGGGTGCTACGACTGGGGGTGCTGAGCCTGCGGGTACTGAGCCTGCGGGTACTGAGCCTGGGGGTGCTGCTACTGAGCCTACGGAGCCTCGGGTTACTGCGTCTGGGGGTGCTCCGGTTCGGGGTGCTGAGCAGTCTCTCACACCGCAGCAGCTTCGTGACTGGTACGTCCGGCGCTTTCGCCGTCCTAGTGGCTCGGCTGGAGTTGGGGGTGCTGGGGCTGCTCGTCCTGGGGGTGCTCGTACTGGGGGTACTGGAGCTGCCGGGACTGGTTGTTCTGGGAGCACTGCGACTGGAGCTGCTGGAGCTGGGGACTCTGGCACTGGCGGTGCTAGCGGAGTTGGAGCTGCCGACTCTGGGGGTGGCGCTGCTGCTGGTGCTGCGGACCCGCCTGGTGGAGCTGCTGCTGGAGCTGAGGACCCGAGCGGTGGCGCTGCTGCTGGTGCTGGGGACCCGGACGTTGGAGCTCCTGCTGGTCCTGCGGACCCGGCCGCTGGAGTCTCTTCTGCTTCTGGAGACGCTGCGCGGCCGCGACCGTACTTCGTATCGCTCCTTCAGCAGGTTCTTGGGCAGGCTCCTCCTCCTTGTCCTCCTCCCTCCGTAGAGTGTCCTCCGCCTGTCCAGCCGCAGTCACAGTTACCGCCTGCCTCGCCTCTCCCTGCTCCCTCTCCTTACGCTGGTCCCACAGGAGGTCTTACAGAGCGTCGTGAGCCTGAGTCTCGTCCTGTGTCGCCTGTTCGTCCTGCTCGCACTGGTAGTCGTGTCCGTCGTGAGCGTCCTCCTCCTGTCCCAGGCACTCACTACATGACTCTGCGTCCCTCTACTGCTCCTCGGCGTGTCCCTCTACCGTCTCCTCCTGCGTCCTCTTTGCCTGCCGTTCCGGACCCTGAGTCTGACCGGTATCGCGCTGAGCACCCTACAGTCACGCGTCTCCTCGCTACTGTTGTCACTGACCCTACCTTTGAGTCCTCGGCTGCGTCTGCTCTGGTCGCTGAGTTGGTTGACTTTGCTGCTGCCTGTCGTCTAGACTACGCTGCTAGCCTTGTTGCTGAGTCAGAGTCTGCGTCTGTCTGTCCTCCGTCCGTCGGGGGTGAGTGTGCTCTTGGCACGGACGTCCTTGAGGACAGGCAGGAGGACTTTGACTCTCTTGCGGCTGCTGTACCTCATCTCGTGGCCTGGTTGCTTGCCCCTGAGGGAGACCCGGATGCACTAGACATCCCCACTCCGCGCACTTACGCAGAGGCGATCTCGGGTCCCTACTCCTCTCAGTGGCAGACAGCCATGGACGCAGAGATGGCATCCTGGAAGTCCACAGGCACCTACGTCGACGAGGTTCCCCCTCCTGGGGCGAACATCGTCGATGGCATGTGGATTTTCAGGGTGAAGCGGCCGCCAGGTTCTCCGCCTGTCTTCAAGGCTCGTTACGTTGCTAGAGGCTTCAGTCAGCGTCAGGGGGTCGACTTCTTCCAGACCTTCTCCCCACCCCGAAGATGACCACTCTTCGGGTTCTGCTGCACGTTGCTGCTCAGCGTGACTACGAGCTTCACTCACTTGACTTCAGCACAGCGTTCCTGCAGGGCAGCCTGCACGAGGAGATCTGGCTGCGCCACCCACCTGGCTTTACTGGGTCGTTTCCTCCTGGTACCCAGTGGAGCCTCCGCCGGCCAGTCTACGGTCTCCGCCAGGCGCCACGCGAGTGGCACGACACACTGAGGACTACACTTGCGGCTCTTGGGTTCGCGCCGTCTACTGCTGACCCGTCGCTGTTTCTGCGCACAGACACGTCGCTGCCGCCGTTCTACATTCTCGTGTACGTCGACGACTTGGTCTTTGCTACTGCTGACACTGAGGCACTCGCTCGTGTGAAGTCGGAGCTGCAGAAGAGACACACCTGCACTGACCTGGGTGAGCTGCGTAGCTACCTTGGCTTGCAGATCACCCGGGACAGAGCTCGCCGCACCATCACCCTGACTCAGTCACACATGGTGCAGCAGGTCCTTCAGCGCTTCGGCTTCCAGTTCTCCTCACCACAGGCCACACCTCTGGCTACCAGCCACTCGCTCTCAGCTCCACCTTCGGACGAGTCCGTAGAGCCGAGTGGCCCGTACCCAGAGCTTGTGGGCTGCCTCATGTACCTGATGACTTGCACGCGACCTGACCTCGCGTACCCTCTTAGCATCCTTGCTCGTTACGTTGCGCCTGGGAGACACAGGCGAGAGCACTGGGAGGCTGCTAAGAGGGTGCTGCGCTACTTGTGCAGTACATCAGGCATGGGGCTGGTGCTTGGAGGACGCGACAGAGTTGTCCTCACTGGCCACTCGGACGCTTCTTGGGTGGACGACCTGGCTACGCAGCGGTCGTCACAGGGTTACACCTTCAGCCTTGGCTCTGGTTCTGTCTCGTGGCGGTCCACCCGCTCTTCCTCTGTTCTCGGCTCTAGTTGTGAGGCTGAGATCTACGCCACAGCCATGGCTGCACAGGAGTTACGCTGGCTCACCTACCTGCTGACTGACTTGGGAGAGCGGCCTAGTTCTCCTCCAGTTCTGTACGGTGACAACAAGGCGGCTCTTGCCTTGTGTCAGGAGCACAGACTGGAGCACAGGACGAAGCACATTGCTCTTCGCTACTTTCTTGCTCGAGAGCTTCAGCAGCGCGGTCAGCTTCGGCTTGTGTACGTGGACTCGAAGGCCAACACTGCTGATATCTTCACCAAGGCGCTCCCGCCTAGTGATCATCAGCGGCACTGTACTTCTTTAGGCCTTGTGTCCACGTTTCCTCACTTGCTCACTGCTTGACATTCTTTGTACTGTACTTTATATATATCTTGTTACTTGCTTGCTAGGTTTTGATCACTGTGTTGTTTGTCTTGTACTATATCTAGCTCTGCATGTGAACTGGCCTTGTGGCCTTTACTTGTGCTCGGAGTGTGGTGACGTTGTGATCCACCCTGGGCTTTGCTTTGCTTTGCTGGACTGGTCTTGTGACCCTTTGTTCTCCCCCACTTTGCCTATGGGGGTGTGTTAAACTGTATTATGCTTGTAGGCTGTAGTGGGGTAGCCAATATGGGGTACAACCCCAACTAGGGTTTCATATTTGTACCCAAACTTCTGCTAGTTCATTCATTCTTGCCTAGTTACTTTGAGACACCTCCCCCCCTCCAACAAGCAAAACGAAAAACAAATGGGAGGAGCAAGCGGCTGGTGCAGAATCGCTTACGCCACCCTTTCGCACTTCCCCCCACAGCGGCACGTGCGGCAGTGGGAGAGAGAGGCAGCGGGCGGCGCAGGGCAGCAGGGGAAGCTCGCGTGCAGGCGGCGCAGGCAGCGCACGGGCGCGTTCGGTTTCCCCCCTACCCCGCCACTCCCCCCCCCCCCCCCACAGCTAAAGCCGCGGATGGGGCGTAGCAGGGCAGGGCACGGGCGCGGGCTGAAAACGTCCCGCCGACACCCCATTTCCCCTCGTCCTTCCCCCCAGTACCACCCTTTACGGCTGGGGCGGCTGTCGCACGCGCAGCAGGCGACGGCTTGCTGCCACACTGCTGACGACGGCGTGCAAGGTCACTGCTGGCGGCGGTGTGGTCGACGGGCGGGTGGGCCGGTATAAGTGCGG
This sequence comes from Closterium sp. Yama58-4, assembly GCA_947470075.1. Classification (NCBI taxonomy): domain Eukaryota; kingdom Viridiplantae; phylum Streptophyta; class Zygnematophyceae; order Desmidiales; family Closteriaceae; genus Closterium; species Closterium sp. Yama58-4. The sequence continues at coordinate 903,937 of CANIUD010000229.1, read as the reverse complement.
GCGAGCGAGCGGGCAGACGTACGAGCGTAGGCGAATGCGCAGGCGGCGATTCCGCACGAGCAGCATGCGGTAATAAGTCGCCATATAAGATGGCGGATGTGATGGGCCCATGAAAGTAGGTTAAAGAAGAAGAACCACACTCTGATTTTAAGTCAAAATAGTAGGTGAACCTAGGCTTAGGAGAAACCCTAGCCTAGGTGAATGTCGAGAGGAAGGAGAGGAACGTGAGAGAGAGTAGCGCAAAATAGAGTTGCACTATAGAATTGCAAGTACAAATAGATGAGAAACATGCAAAAAGTGGTGCACCACAAGTAGGAAATCATAATGCCTACACTACAACTACCGTATTCCCCCGGATATACCACCCTAGGGTGCTATGATAACTACACAAAAAAAAGGGGGGGTCTTGTCATCGGAAAAAGCTACATTGCACCCAGGTCTTTACATAATGTATTATTTTTTAATGGCGTAAGACGTTTAGTACTAAATGTACATCTGTGCCGTGGTGGTAGATTGCTGGTTGGGTGCGCAAAACCGAGGACTGGGCGATAATGCTTTGCGCGAGGGTTAGCTGCCACATTGCAAGCTCCAACAAGGCCCACTGTCAGGCCCTGATTGGACGAAATCGCACCCCCTCGTCTCTCGACGAGGATTCATGCAGGTGACAATGGCGGAGTCCCCGCAACAGCCTCGGTTGCCTCGGTGGGCGGGCACGTCATTGAGCTTTGAAGGAGTTGATCCTTCTTTCTGTGCAGCGGCTCCATTCCACGAACTCAAGCAATGCTCGGCAGAGTGTCCTACAACCACCTCCCTCCTCGTGCCATGTCCAGGCATAAATTCGTGCTTCCTAAGGCCTGTGACACCAACCTTCACTAGGCTTAGATGGCTACCTTTCCCGACTCCAGTAGCACAGTGGTTAGGCGGCAGCAGCCTTCCGTCACCCAGTCACCCACTGCTGCGGGCACACGGCGTTCGCCCCGGTCCGTCCTGCCGCAGCCGCCACCGCCCGTGAGTCGCGCCACCAACGATGAACCGAGCAGCAGCGCGACCCGTTCTCTGCAGGCGCTGCCGAAGGTGAAGATTCCTTCCTTCCCGGAACAAACACGCCCCCAGGGACCTCCGAAGCGCAACGCGGATGCCGACGCTCCTTCCCCACGTCATCGCATGACGAAACGTGTTCGTCATGCGTACACCGCCAAGGAGAAGCTACACTGGCTGAAACTGCAGGAATCGCAGCCAGACCTGTCGAATCGAGCTTTGGCCAAGCTGGCGAAGGTGCAGCCCTGCCAGATCCGCGAGTGGAAGCGGATGAGAGAGCGTCTGGCGGTCGCCTCTGGATGCCGCCGTCGCCTTATGGGAGCTAGGCGCCGTGCGAAGTACCCGTTCATGGAACGGGCCGTGTATCGGCAGTTTCTTAAGCACCGCGCTAAGGGACTCGCCGTATCGGTCCGCATGCTGCAGCAGTGGAGCGCCAAATACATGAAGCATCGGATGCCTGGCGTGGATTGGCGCGCTTCTCACCGCTGGACTGCTCGTTTCCATCATCGCTGGCACCTGGCTCGACGGGTGAAGACGAAGATGGGCCAGAAGTTAGCTGCGGGTAAGTTGTTCGTGAATGGATGCATGTCCCTCTGTTGTGTACTTAAAGTTGTCTCTGTTTTTCTTTGTGCCTGCAGATTGCAAGGCGAAGGTCGAATCCTTCTGGGAGTACCTGATGCGGATGCGCACCCTTCACGACTACCCGCTCGACCTGATCGTGAACGCGGATCAAACTCCGCTATTTCTGGAGATGTCGGCCGAGCGCACACTCGAAACGAAGGGAGCGCGGACGGTTCACGTGCGCACAGCGGGCTACGAGAAGGAACGCGTCACTGTCATGCTGGCAGTGACGGCGGGAGGGATGAAGCTTCCTCCTTATGTGGTTTTCAAACGCAAAACCATCCCCAAAGTGCCAATCCCGCCTGGTAAGTACCCTGCCATTTCCAGCTTCACACTTCTGGTTCTATCCATTACTGCCTCTAACCACACGCTCTCTTTTTGCGTTGTGAGCGGCAGGTGTGGTCGTCCGTGCACAGGAGAAGGGGTGGATGGACGAACACCTTGTGCAGGACTGGATAACACATGTACTTGTGCCCTTTCTGAAGCCCATCCGCGAACCAGCCGGACGCCGCAGAGAGGCGTTGGTCGTCCTGGATTCCTACCGCGGGCATTTGACCGAAGCCGTGGGTCATAGCATGCGCATGTTCCGGTTGACGCGGGCGGTCATCCCGGGGGGGTGCACCCGCTTCTGCAGCCGTTAGACGTATCCGTGAATCGCGCGTTCAAGGTCGGTACGCGTCACCGCTATGGCACTTGGTTTGAAGACGCCGGGATCAACACGAGGACGCGTGCAGGTGAGAGCGTACCGTGCTTTCTCATCGTGTTGTTGTGCATGTGTGCCTGTGTTTTTTATCAAACCACTCGGTGTGTGCCTTGCCCATCCCTCAAGCAATCTGCAGAAGCCTCCCGCGGAGGCCGGAAGCGTGAACGACTGCTCAATGCCCTCCTGCTGACAGAAGGCCTCCAAGAGGCCAGAGGAAAACTCTCCACCTCTGTCAGAGTGCAGACGCAGGACAGGGAAGTCGGAGTGGAAACGCTCACTGAGCTGGAGACGAGATCTGCGGATCCAAGGGATCAAGACATCAGGGACGTCACCCTTGGTGCGCAAGGGGAAGACCGTGGTGTAGCGCGAGAAGTCGTCAACAACAATCAGGAAGTACCTCTCCTGACCCTGGCCACGGACGCGGGCTGGGCCCCACACGTCCATGTGGAGCGTCTGCAAAGGAGCAGTCGTCGGGGGAAAGGAGGAGGAGTGAGGAGCGGCGCGCTGCCGCCCCTCGACACAGGGAAGACAGGGAGGAGCAGGTGAGGCTGGAAGGGGAGGGAGCACCCTGGGAAGCCCAGCAACAAGGTCCCGTTTGTGCATGGCCCGAAGGCGCTGCACAGACGGGTGACCAAGGCGGTGGTGCCAAAGGACAGTCTCATGCGCCAGAGAGCGACACGAGCAGGGGGCGGACAGCTGACCTGACGCAGACGCAGACGCGGACGCAGCTACCTGAGGGGAGTCAGTGGTCAGTGTGTAAAGGTCCGACCCCGGCTCCCGAGTGAAGGTAGCCAGGTGGCGACCCGTCCGAGCACACGTGCAGTGTGTCACGCGCTCGTAGGCAGGGGTGAACTGGTGAACACCCCCGTCCTGGAGCGCACTACCTGCCACCAAGTTCGTAGAGAACGAGGGGAGGTAGAGACCTGACAGCGTGCCGGACGGGACCGCCGGACAAGGAAGGACAGTGGAGGAGGTCGCAATGACCGGACCCCCAGAGGGGTCAGCAAGGGAGACAGCAACTGGCCGAGCGAGTGGCTCAAGGACAGTGCGGTCACGAAAGAAAGAGCGAGAAGCACCTGAGTCCAGGGTGAAGGTGTGCAGTGCTGCAGTCGACTCAGTACCAGGGGGCACGGACGCACGAGCACCTAGGGCTGCAGCCTCACCAGGACCTGTGGGAGGAGACGCACTAGCACCTAGAGCGGCAGCCGGACTGGCCTGAATGCCCGGGTCGGGCGGAACACGCAAGTACTGAGTACCCTCTCCACTAATAGACATCGCATACATGGCAGTGAGAATAGCATCAAAGTCTAAAGCCCAAATATCAACACCCCTCTTTTCCAGATCAGCCCAGCGCGGCAGCTCAGTGGCAGCAGGAAACTGAGTGCGCCACGCGTCGTTAAGGCGCGCGAAGCAGCGGTGCGTGGGGTGCGGCCTCCCACACTGCTGGCCGCTGCGGTCACCTGTGCGAATGACGTACGTGCAGGTAAAGCTACGCTGCGCATACCACTCACGGGCGGCCTGAAGCGTCGGGGCGGGCTGCTGACTCTGCCCTCCGCCAGTGCCTCCACGACCACCACCCCCACCGCCGCCGCCCCGGCCACCTCCACCCCTGCCGCCGCCACGACCACCTCCGCCTCCGCTGCCGCCTCCACCACCACTCCCACCGCTGCTGTCTCCTCCCCCACTGCCGCCACTAGTCTCCCCAGCCGCGCCTCCACTCCCACCGCCTCCACCCCCACCTCCTCCGCCGCCACCCCCACCCCTGCCCCCCTTGTTCCTGCGGCGCCCACTCGAAGCAGACGCGGTCCCGACCTTCTCAGCACCAAGAAGGTCGACAGCAGCAGCAGAGGCGACAGAGGGGAGGAGGGGGGAAGGGGAACACCCCTCAAAGAACGGGGTGCGGGGGTCGCCACGAGAGGTGCCTACAGCGACGATGCTCGCCTCAGCTGCAAGCAGTTCCTTCTCGAGGAGGGCAACAGTGAGCTCAGTGGGGGAGCGAGAGAGGAAGTGGTCCCTGACTGCGCGCAGAGAGTCAGGAAGGCGGGTGACGATGTGGTAGAGAGTGATCCAGAGCGGGGGGGGTTGCTAGTGAGAAACTCGGCAGGCATAGCAGCGCGAAAGCGGGCCTCACTAGTCTTAAGGTGGGTGATGAGGTCTGCGACAGTGTGAAAGGAGGCTAGGTCGGGGAACAGGTAGGGGAGAGTGAGGCGGCCTAGCGTGGCAGAAGCTGGCGAGGAGTAGCGGGCAACTACAGCGGTGTAGAGGTCCTTAGCAGTCTTGCACTGGCCGAAGTGCTCGCGCTCGTCTAGCGGCAGGGAGTTGCGAATAGCAAAGCGAGCGTGCGCATCACGGGTCTGCCACTGGGAACGCAGAGTGCTGTCAGCAGTCGAGTCAGGGGCAGTGGCGTGGTCGTACAGTGAGATATCTTCCTTGGCAGTGAGCTATAGGAACAGGTGCAGGTCATCTAGCCAGGTTTCGAACTTCACTGGACGGCCCTCGGCATCGAAAGCTAGAACTGGCGGACTAGCCATAGTGACAGTAGCAGTAGTAACAGTAGTAGTAGGAATCAGGCCGCTGGAAAGGTGTGCGGAGGGTCAACGGGGCCGGCGGGGCCGCTAGGCAAGGCGCGGGCGGGGTCGACTGTCCGTAGTGGCACACGAGCGGCAGTAGTAGGTAGCGTGGCAGCAGGAGCTGCAACGGTGCACTGGTGGCAGCTGCAGTGGCAGCAGTGCGCGCGGTAGGTAGAAGGTAAACAACAGTGAGAGCGAGTGCCTCGCGGGCGGCGGCTGCAGAAGCGCACAGGCGGCAGCGGCGCACTGGGAACGGCGGTGCACGGGCAGCGGGAGCGCACGGGCAGCGGCAGCGTAGGAGCAGCGACGGCGCACGGGCAGCGGCGGCGCTCGGGAGGCAGCAGTGCGCAAGCAGCAGCGGAAGCAGCGGCGTACGAGCGGCTGCGGGCAGCGGGGCGTGCGCTAGCAGGCGACGGGCGGCTGCGGGGCGTGCACGAGCAGGCGACGGGCGGCTGCGGGGCGTGCGCGAGCAGGCGACGGGCGGCTGCGGGCGGGCGGCCGCTGCGACGGCGGGCTGCGGGCCTGCGGGGCGTGCACGAGCAGGCGACGGGCGGCTGCGGGGCGTGCGCGAGCAGGCTACGAGCGGCTGCGGGGCGTGCGCTAGCAGGCGACGGGCGGCTGCGGGGCGTGCGCGAGCAGGCGACGGGCGGCTGCGGGGCGCGCGCGAGCAGGCGACGGGCGGCTGCGGGGCGCGCGCGAGCAGGCGACGGGCCGCGCGCGAGGGAAATAAGGCGCGCGCGGGAAAAAAAAGGGCCGCGCGCGAGCGGCTAAGGGGCGGCGCGACGGGGCCTTAAGGGGCGGGTCGCGGGTCGCGGGAGGTAGGGGCCGTAAAAAAAAAGTTCGAGGCGCCCTAGGTAGGTAGGTAACGGTGGGCCCTTAAAAAAAAAACGGTCCTAGCGAAGGACCTGCTCTGAAACCATGTCAGAATGAACGGACAGGAATGACTGTACTAGCACAAAGTTGGATACAAGTAGTAAACCCTAATCTAGTGTACCCCCTAAGGTGTAACCCACTACAGCCTACAATCATATAAACATATAATGTTTGACAGTGGATTGACGAGTCGTGGCGTGAGGTTCCAGAGGAGCTGATCAGGAAGTCCTTTGTCACATGCGGGATTTCCACCAAGCTCGATGAGAGCGAAGACCACCTCGTCCTCGCACACCTGCGGGACAAGGGGGAGGTGGAAGTCCTGGAGGATGTGAACGACGTGGAGGAAGACGAGGTCATCCCCAACCCCTTTTTCGAAGAGGTCCGCGTGCCGGAGGAGGTGCTGCAGGCGGACGACGACGCCATGCATGTGGAGCATGACGAGGAGGATGCGGAGGCGGAAGACTGCGATGGGGAAGGGTACGGGGCTGGAGAAGATGGGGATGCAGATGAATGGAGCGAGGCCGGCTCTGACTGGTGGCTCCCCGACCGCTTTGACGGAGAGGAGGTTGAGGAATGGCATGCTGGGGACGAGGAGTAGGAAGGTGGGCTTTATCTGTGTAGGTAGTTAGCATTCTAGATGGTAGTAGGCCCCTGTTGATTGTTGGAAAGACTGAGTGATGGGAGTGTTAGTGCTGTATTTCGTGATATGTAGCTTGTTTCTGCTAATGTTAACTTGTAGATGGAGTATCATTGGAAACCCTGTGCTCATTTGGCTAAAAATGCACTTTTACCCGTATATAACCCCCCCCCCCCCCCCCCCCCCCCCGCGGGTGCTATACAAGATGCCCCCAAAAGGGGGGGTATAGTAGAAACGAGGCCCGCTATAGCACCCCCCCCGCACAAGCCACCCGGGGGGTGCTCTATTTCGGGGGGTGGTATGTCCGGGGGAATACGGTATAAGCAGTTATAAAATACGTGAGACATATTTCGACACTCTCCACTCTTGCCCTACACATGACAGCCGGCATTTTAGCTGGGTAGGATGTGTTTTTTAGCTACCACCATTGGGTGGAGAAAGAAGTGTGGGATGATGAGCACTGATCCGGTTGATGGACAAACCAGCATAGGGTCTCTAAATATAGCAAATATGAAGGATCTGCTCAGAACAAGCTCTGCTAACAAAAAGGTACAGCGGTCACAATTCTAAAGCAAATGTTGGAAATGGATAAATCAACTAGGGAACCACAAGTCATAGTTGGTGGCACTACTAGCTAGATGATAGGTCTGGCATGGCATCCAATAAGGTACGGTAGAACGGTACTAATGCAGCTCAGCTCATCTTCAGTAGTCGATGTCAAGAACATCAGGTGCGGCCATCTCAACAAGCGTGTGTATTAGGTCCAGAGGCAGCTCAGACATATGTAAGCCCAGGCGGTCTTGGGTCCAAGGATTTTCCTGAAAGAGCTAACAAGTTCTTTGTGAATAACTGTAGCACCAATGTACGAGCAGTAATAAAGGAAGAACAAAACACCATCTTACCGGATATTCCGATTTAACATGGCACCACTGGTAGGAGAGTAGCAAGGCCTTCACGCTTTCCCTGAAAGCTTCCGGAAAGCGATTGTGGGATTCGGGGCTCCATCTGATAGATCCTGGCCTCACAATCACCATTTCACTCTCTTCAGCGTCTTCAGGGAGTGCGACCTGCAACGTATACACCACCAAAAAGGATCAGTAACGATGTACACGCGTGAAAAAGTCTCTACCATGCGCCTGTATTGAGCATCTGCGTACCAGCTTCTTCCCAACTACGAGAGGCTCATTTGAAGCGCATTCACGGAAGGCCCACGGGTGCAACACGAAAGTACGCTGTCGGTACGTCTGTCCTGGCTTTATCTTTTCGTACGCCACCTACACAATCAGAGTTAACAATATAGAGTGGTTAGCACGGAGGAGGTTATCCCCAATGCAGAACAGGCTGGCAGCTGGACCAATCTTACCTCCTTGCCGTCGTAATCAATCCAGAAAGCCTGGATTGTAACAGTTGTCGCATTTTTGAAGGTAACAGTTGTTGCTCTTGTAGATGGACCAGACTTAATTGAATGAACCACTTCCGAACCAGAAGTAGACGGAGGGATTAAAGTGGTTTCTCCCTCTGCTCCCGACGGCCCTGCCTGAACATGATCAGAGGATGAATGAGGACCGGATCCCCGATTTCCTCCGAACCCTGAAAGCATGGCTCGTAAAGCGAACTTCCAGCAATTGAGGATGCCACTGTTCTCGTTTGTCATGACGGAAATAACCGCAGACTTTCGAGTCAATGGCCTGTGATGGACCCGCCCGTCAGTTGCTGAAAGAGGGTCTCACCACCTCAGGGTGATACACCGTCCTCGACGCTCGCGCTGCTGAAACTGGAAGAATAAATGGTGACGACTGTCTGCCTGGAACTCTGTTTTGAGGCCGATCGAAGAGACCGCACACTGCTGGTCGTCGAAACTACTGTCATCCCTCGGGGATGTCCCAAGGGTGGTCCAACCGAGGTGGATCCCAAGGCCCAGCTATCAATCTCAATTGACCAGTGAGGTCTTTCTGATGTTGCCATGAAGCGGCGCGAGGACGTCCCTTTCGAGAATGACACCTCGACAACCTCGACTGGACAATTAGGAAAAGAGCCAGGAGGAATGCGCAATTTCAAGGCATGAGATTGTTGCTGCACATCAAGATAGGCAGAACACTTTACCCTTACAAAATTAGTCTAGAAAATACTTCAATAATCACACAACAAAAAGGGCTTCATACGGGGTACTTCCCCTCCAATTTGATTCAATTGACAACGTGGACAACTTCATCTCATAAATAGCATCACCTTCAAAAACCTACGTACAGTTAGATCGCACATCACAAGTAATCATATTTCTATCCGAAGAAGGATTGGATGATTGTGGTGTTCCATGGATCGCTCAGGTGCTGCAGAAGATTGGCGATGGGACCTGCATGGGTAAAGCCTGCCTGAACTGCAAAACCAACAGAAGCCACCATCGCCAAACGCCCTGCAAGTACAAAAACAGCAAATACAATGGTTTCAAAGTACATGCTATGCAAAGAAACGTCTCAGAAAAGGCACTGCTTGTACACGAATACTTGCACACGAGCCAAAACGATAGTTGCCCGGGGCAAAACGAGACATCAGCCAGAAACACAATCCAAATCAAGAAGCCATGAGACCTCACCATTTGCCAGCTCCTGCTCGCGTGCCTTGTGCCCTGTCACTGAATCAGCTGCCAGTCCAAAGGGGTTGAAGAGCGGACCTCCAGGATAGCTGGGGGAACAGAGAAAAGTCAGAGGCAGCAAGAAATGATTCGGGTTAAGAGTGCTGCCTTAAAACTCGCCACAAGTCCTTGATACATTGCTATACACATGCCAGGTTGTCTTGACGGGATTGCAGTACTGATGGGGAGGGAGGAACACATGCTCCCTGAAGGATGAAATTAGAAAATACTTCAGAAGATGCAAGGAGCCATCATGTTCCACGTAAATCGACCAACATTTTGTGACAAGCAAACCCATGCCAGTGCTTCTTACCCCACTCATGCCCCAAGCATGGCAAACCCTTCCACCGAGCTCTGCTCTAACCTCTGTTCCCGTTCAGCAAGTAAGCAGGCATTCAGCAACCCAAGGGTTCCCATCCGTGCGTCCATCCTCCCCCCTCCACGCACCCGTTGTCCGTGCCCAGGAAGGCGGGCTGAATGCCCAGGAACCACGCCTCATCCTGCCCCTGCGACCCCGGCGCCTTGAAATCTGCCCACCGCTTCAGCTCCACAAAGCTGGTGATCGACAGACAGGAGAGGGAAGGGAGATGGGGGGAGAAAGCCGGGAGGAGACGGGGGAAGAAGGCCTGGAGGAGATGCGGTGGGTGATGTGGGGAGCAAGTGGAGCGGTGAAGCATGGACGCGAGGAAAAGGGACGAGTGATGGGGATGAGTACATCCCGAGCGGAAAGACAAACGGCTGGAACACACAAAACGGGAACCATGCGGAGTTGCGCGAAACTACGCACAACCATGCAGAACCACGCGGAACCATGGATTATCTACAAGGACCGGGCGGCGGCGTACTTGAAGAGGATGAACTGCACGGCGAAGAGAGTGGGCGCGTTGGCGATGTCGTAGTGCGCCGTGCCAGCCTCGTACCACACGGGGAGGTCCGCGAGACCCAGAGTCGTCAGCAGCTGCGCACATGCATCCGCGGGGGACGTTGCGCGGGGGACGCGGGAGGGTCGGAGGAGTAAGAGTATCAAATACCGGAAGGAGTAAGAGGTGGAAAGGAACGCGGAGAGAAGCGCGGAGTGGAATGGGGCGTGGAGCGACGTACGCATCCATCCGTTCATCCATCTGTTCATCCGCGATGCGCGTTCTCTCATTGAAGACAAGCATTTCGGCCAAAATGTTCGGACCCTCCTCTCGCAAACGCTATCCCACCATTTCCCAACACCCATTCTCCTTTTTCCCCCTCCCCCCCATCCCTCCCACCCCTCCCTGTAAGCCCCCGCCTTTCTCCCTTCCCATCCGTCCCCTACCCTTGCTCCCCCTGCGCCCACCGTGCCCCCCTGCGCGCGCTCACATCAGTGCCGAGCACGCCGGCGACGCCCAGCATGGCCCAGCGGCAGTGCACCAGCTCCGCCTGCACGTACCACCGCAGAGCCTCCGCGTCCTCCGCCAGTCCCAGCGGGTCGAACCCGTTGTCGCCGGGAAGCCTGGAGGCGCGGGGACAGGGGAGTGGTCGTCGCATGGTTGGTGGTGGCTCGGCAGTGGTGAGCTTACGAGCACGTGGGTCGCGGGCACTTGTGAAGCCGCCACTTGTGAAACCGCCGGACTTGATTCTAACACCAGATTTTTCCTCTCTCTAACTCTCTCATTTAAGCACAAATGCGCAGGTGTTCTGGGCAAATGCGAGCCAGACAATTAGCGGGAAGCGGCGGCGACGTTTATTTCCCCCTACAGATTTCCGCGTTTCTGACCTACTAGGCCGGAATGAACAAGTAATACGAGCAGACAATAATAAGCGTAAGGAGCGGAATGTTACTGAACGTACGAGCCGTCGAGGTAAGCCGGAGCCGTGCTGCCAGGGAGCCAAATTGGCCTCTTGGCGGTGCTGCTGCTGCTGCTGCTGCTGATGATGCTCGTCTCAGTGGCAGCGGCGCATCGCACGCCGGTGAACGACCGCCTCGCGACCGCCACGGGCCGGCATTGCGTGCTGCGACTGGAGAGAGCAGTCCTGGTCAGACCCGCGGCCGGGAGAGCGGATGCTACAGCACAGCAACGAGCAGTGGCCATTTCGAATCAGCCGAAAAGGAGGCGGACGGCGGCAGGTGACAAGCGAGAGAGTGAGGTGTTGTTGGTGGAGCTCTCGCTGAATATGCCTGAGTGTGCAGGCAATGAGGGAGCTCCACCAGCTTAGGCTAAAACAGCAAGAGGACTAGTTAGTGGCAATGCCTCTAATGTCTTCTTCCCGACCCGTAACATCAGAAGTGATAGCTACTTCCGTAGCATAAATCGCGCAACTTTGGGCCAACATCATAGACATGCAAATTAGTGTGGTAACCCTATCCAATGGTATGCAAAACCGTCTTACCTCTGTTTGCAAGTTATTGACATGCTGCCCTGAAAGCACGTTCGTTTTTAATTCAAATTTGATCTTTACCGCGCTTGCCTTCGCGCTAAGACGTGATTTCTTCGGGCCAATAAAAAAAAAACCCGATCGGAAAGGGATGCGTCAGGGAGGCATCAACCCTAAAAACAATGTCCTTTCCCGTGTTTAGGGTTGATCCCTCCCAGAAATGCGTCCAGGTCCCTAGGGGTTTTATTGTTTTTCTGCCCTGCCCCTACATTTCCCGGTAGCAATATATTGGTCCAAATTAATGTTATCGAAATGGACCCCGTAGCCTTTCATTCCAGTGGATTTTTCGTCACATTTAGCGGAAAATAGTAGCCGGCAGGAATATTTGTTAGGCGCCGAACAAGACGCGGTAAGAACCACGACGATACGAAATCGAAAACGCAACTGATTCAATCCCATATTTTCTTCCTTTTCTGTGCTGCGTCAGCTGTTACACAGTGTTTTGAGTGGCGCTACCAGACAATTTTGCGCAGCAGAACTGGGGTATCGACGGTTTTGCATACCATCGAATAGGGTTACCAGACTAATTTGCATGTCTATGATGTTGGCCCCGCAACTTTCGTGCCTTCATCGGGAGAATCTAGTCTTGCTTCAACGTACACCAGATCCGAAATTCCTGGAGTGCGCTGGCGTGGCTTTCGAAGATTATAGGGATAGAAAATCGTCACAGTGCCACGTCAGACGTAACATTTTACTCGTTCAGTCAGTAACTGTAGTCCCGTGATATTAGTACGTACACAATAGTAGATCTGCTATCAGTACTAAACAATTTACAGAAAACCAATACCGTCTTTACAAAGAAGCATGTCCAAGAAGAAAAGAAATCCAAGCCTTAGCATCACCATCGCTCTCTCCGCTTCCGAGCTGACCTTTTTCCTGAAACCAACTGAGGGAGGCAAGTGGAAGAGCCTGCAAAGAGAAACGCAATACTGGCAGTCGGGCTGACCGGAGACGAGGCAAGCACACACTTCGCAGGCTCCTCACAAACCGGTGGAGATTCGCACTCCCACATCAGCTCCCCAACTCTCCTGGAACCAGGACATTCCACTCCATCCACCTTCAGCTTCTTTTGACAGTCCCCCTCTACCACATCACTCCTCTTCCAAGCATATAGCAGCCCTGGAGAGCCCTCAAAAGACTTGGCCTGCTCTGTACACCGCTCCATCCCCAGACCACCCACCTGCTTCCCCTCCTCTCCATCACTCTTTGAAACGGGCCTCGTCTTATCAATGCCCCTCTCTACATCATCCCGCCAATTACCACGCTCTCCTGCCCTCACATCCCAGGCCTCATCCTTCCTCTCATGCCCATGCCCAAGCACAGGCTCATGCTCAGGCACTGGCACAGACCCACTCTCGCCACGCCCATGCACCATGTGCCTCTGCTCAATCCCACTGCCGTGTCTGCTGCTGTGCCTGTCCGCAGGCTCATGCAGATGATGCTCCCTGCGCCCATGCAGATCCCTCTCTCCCGAACTGAACCCATTTCTTATCCTGCTCCTCTCCCTCTCCCTCTCCCTCTCCCTTTCTCTCTCCCTCTCCCTTTCTCTCTCCCTCTCCTTTTCCTTCTCCCTCTCCTTTTCCTTCTCCCTCTCCCTTTCCCTCTCCCTCTCCCTCTCCCCGAGACGATCTTTCAACACCTGCTCGTGCGGCAACCCATGCCTGTCCCCAGCAGCTGACCGTGCGTGCTCCTCTGCACCAGCAGCTACGGTGATATCCATGAATGGGGACCGGGAAGGTGGGGGGGATGAAAACAGCAGAGAGCGGGACGGGGACTGGCACCCTGAGGACGCCTGCAGATGCTGCTTCGACCACTGCTGCTGCTGCTGCTGCTGGTGCTGCTGCTGCTGTTGCTGCTGCTGTTGCTGTTGCTGCTGCTGTTGCTGTTGCTGTTGCTGCTGCTGTTGCTGTTGCTGTTCGTGGCATGATGGGGGGGAGTGCAGTGGCGAGCGCAGGGGGGTATGCAAGCGGCGGAGGGGAGATCGATGCGACGAATGCGAATAATGCCGGCGATTCGGCGGGAGGTGGTGCTGTAGAGGCTGCTGATGTGGCTGCTGCAGCGGATGCTGATGCTGATGCTGATGCTGAAGCCCCTGCGGCAGATGCACACGCTGCTGCATGTGCTGCTGGTGGTGGCCATGGCGGGGAGATGCACGCCCACCACCTGCACGCCCCCCACCAGCACGCCCAGGCGGTGCAAACCCCCGCCGACCCGCGGGAAACGCAGGGCCAAACGGTGAAAAGTGGGGCAGGTGCAAAGGGTAGTAGGGCAACAGAGGCGAGAAGGACGCATGGCATGGAGAGTGCAGTGAGAGGGGGTAGGCCAGGAGCGGATGAGCATGAGGAGTAAGATGGGCGTTTGGATGGGGATGGCGGGAGAACGGCCCAGGTTCAGGGAACGATGCCAGCCCGGCCCTTCCGACGGGTGAGGAGAAGTGCGCGGGGGAGATGTGTGAGGGGGGTGAAAATCCCCCTCGAGGCGGGGTAACAAACGGTAGGTGAGGAGGGGAGAAGAGAGTGGGACGGCGTGTAGATGGCACGGATGGCTGCTTGGGGGGGAGACCGCGAGGGCCCGTTGGAGAGAGCGGGTGCGGCGGAGGTGGGGAATGCGTGGAGGGGCGAGATGGGGCGAGGGGGGAAGACGAGAACGGGGAAGGTTGGTGCGTGGTGGCAGAGACGTGCTGAGAGCGCTGGCGATGGTACTGCTGGTGCTGATGCTGCTGCTGATGCTGTTCGCGTGAAGGCGAAGGGGGGGAGCGAGGACGGGGTGCCTCGACATGAGGTGGAGAACTGGGTTTGGAGGTGGTGTGCAGATGGGGTGGAGAAGAGAGGGATGATAGGCCTATCGAAGCTATGCCGCTTGCACTTCGTTCAACACCGACTAATGCACCTAAGTCCCTCCATCTCTCCTCCCCCCACTCCCTCCTCTTCTCCCTCTCGCTCTCCCTCTCCCTCACTCCCTTCCTCTCTTCCCTCTCCTCCCTTCCCCTCCCCTCTCCGCAATCCCTCTCTCGTGACATTTCCCTTCCCTCCATAGCCTCCTTCTCCTTTCCGCTTCCCATCACCTCTCCAGTGCCCAACTCATTTCCACTCCCCATCTCCTTTCCCCGTCCCCATTCCCCTTTTGTCTCCTCGTCACTCCTATGGCTATTCTTCATCGCCCCAGCGAAATGTCCTTCACTCCTGCCATCAGCGCCGCTACCACAACCACCATCCGCGTTCCCTCGCTCTCCTTGCTTCAACTCTCCATCCGCGTCATCATCTTCAACTCTCCTTGCCTCGTCACTCCTTCCTTCAAGGCTATCCTCCCCGCGGCTCCTACCTTCGTCGCTCCTGCTTTCGTGGGTTCTGCCCTCATGGTTCCTCGTCTCATCCTTCCTCACCAAGTGGGTGTAGCCATCAGGCCTCTCGCTCCGCATCTCCTCTTCCTTTACGCATTCTCTCGCGCCACTGACATCCTTCGCAGCAGCTGCGCACTCGCTACTGCCAACCACAGCCTCCCACGAGCACGCTCCTCGCCTTGCATCCACGGCAGCAGCATCAGCAGCAGCAGCAGCAGCAGAAGGAGCAGCAGCGGCAGCCGTTGACTCAGAGCCTGCAGCGGCGGCAACACGGCAACCTGCGTCACCAAAATGAGCATCAGCGACAACCATTGCAGTAGCAGCAGCAGCAGCAGCAGCAGCAGCAGCAGCAGCACCAACATCCAAATCCACGGTCCCTCCTACAGCAGCAAGCCTAGGCTCCCGGTCGGCCACGTCCCGACTCTTGACTTCCACACTCGTCCTCGCACACTCCCCTTCTGATTCCCCTTTCCTGCCCTCCTCCCTATCCCCCTCCACCTCCTCCTTTTCCTCCTCGGCCTTCTCCTTCTCATTGTCCTTCTCCTGCTCCTCTTTCTCCTTCTCCTCCTCCTTCTTCTCCATCTCCTGCTCCTTTTTCTCCCTCTCCATCTCCTGCTCCTCCTCCTCCGCCTCCTTCTCCTCCCCGCACGGCTGCACGCTACTCTCACCGCCCACGCCGCCAACGCCCTTGTCCTCCTTACAAGCTTCATCAATACTCCGCTCATCCTTGCAACACGCGTCCTTGTGAGCCTCTCTAACGCCAGCACTACCACCGGCAGCAGCAACTTTAGCACCACTACCAGCACGGCCGTCTGTCTCTCTCCCACGCCTGGGCACTGAACCGCTAGCAGGCCCCACACTCGGCCACTCCAAGCTAAGACTTATCTCCTTGACACCCTTGCTCTTCCCCGCTTTGCCCTTCCCGTCGCCCCCACTCGCCTCCTTCGTCCGTTTCTTCCCATCCTTCCCCACCTCTCCTAATCCCCCCGTTCCTTTGCCATTGCCCGCGGATCGCACGGTGGGAGAAAGAGGGTGAGACGGAGAAGAGACCGCCGCTGCTGTCGCTGCAGCTGATGCCGCAGCTGGTGACGGTTTTGGCTCGGGCTTGAGGTGCGACTTGGAGGGGCTTAGGGGTTGCGGATGAGATGGGGGTGGGGCGTGTGTGCGGCGCAGGGAGTGCAGGAGCGGCGTGAGACGCAGCTCCAGCAGCAGCATGTTCATCACCTTGTCGCATTGACCTCGAATCACCTGCCATGCACACGCCATGCACATGCCACCACGCACATGCAATGACGGACATGCCATGACGCCACCGAGCAACCATGTCGAACGGACGGAAAACAAACGCATCACGTCGTGACACCACGCCATCAGACCATCATAACACCCACATGCCACAGGAAATCATGAGCGATAACGACCAGAAATCGTGTAAAAAAAAAAACAAAAACAAAAAAAACACATGCTGGCGTTACATTACCTCCCACATGGTAAGCAAACAATAACGGGTACCCAACAACCAACGCGGACAGGGATCATAAAGAGAGGGCAGAGAAGCAACAGTCACTTAGATACATTGCAAGAGATTCAAACTGTTGCTGCAACAGCTTCACACTTCCCAACAGACCATTCTCCCTTCCAGCCCTCCCATCTCAATCCCCTCACCACACACCAAACCACCCCCAACCCACTGTCACCCTTCACCCATCGCATCACACCAGCCTGTCCCCCTCCCCACGCTTCCCCGTTCCCTCTCCCACATTTCCCCCCACTCCCCGCGCAACCTCCCCCCCGCGCGCACGCACCAGCTCCGCGCGCGCGTCCATGGGCGTGGGCTGCAGGTTGATGATGACGAGCCTTCCGCCGTGGCGCGGCACGCTGGCGGGGAAGTTGCACGCGGGGCCCACGCGCAGACTCGACCCCATCACCAGCGCCACGTCCGCGCGGTCACTGTGGCGCTTCGCGGACTTCAGGGGCTGGCGGAACGCGGGGGGACGGAGAGGCGTAGGGGAGGTGGAGGGGAGTAGGACGGGGAGGGAAATAGGGGAGGAGGGGGGGAGTAGGGCGGGGAGGGAAATACGGGAGGAGGGGGGGAGTAGGGCGGGGAGGGAAATAGGGGAGGAGGGGGGGGGAGAAGAGGGAGGAAAAGGGGGGGGTATGAGGGAAGGGAGAGAAGCAGGGGAAGGGAGGTGGAGAGGGGAGAAGGGTGGAACGGGAAGATGTGAAGATGTGAAGATGAGGAGAATGGGGAAAAGAAAAGCGAGTCAGAATGCAGCGAGAAACCAAAACCAGACAAATGCACGCAGCCATGCCAAACGGCGGACGATTCGACAAGCAAGCTTCATAATACGCGGAAACAGATTCGACAGCAGGAAAATGGAGGGAGGGAGGGAGCGCGGGGGTTGGGAAGGTGAAACAGAGGCGCGAGCGCAAAGCGGGTTGCGTGGGGAGGGGAACAGGAAATGAGAGAGCAAGGCGAGAAAGCGAGAGCGAGGGTTGGAAAGGCGAGTGGAGGGAGTAGTACAGTACCTCGTTGGGAAGGCACTCTCCGAACAGCACGACGCAGTCCTCAAGCTCCCCTCCACACCCTTCCACTTCACACATCCTCCCCGTCCGATGATCGAACTGCAACTCCTCCTCCTCCTCATCCTCCTCCTCCTCCTCCTCCTCCTCTTCCTCCTCTTCTTCCGCATCCTCGTCCTCTTCTTCCTCTGACACTTGTTCCTCCTCCTCCTCTTCTTCCTCCTCGTCCTCGCTACTCTCCGACTCGCTATCGACAAATCTCCTCGCTCTCGCGCTTCGCGCTCTCTTCGCCTTCCGCTTCGCCGCGTCTTCACTCCTTTTCCGCTTCTTCAGCACAGCACTACCACCTCCTCCACCCTTTCCCCCCTTTGACTTTTCCTTCCGCGCAGTTCCCTCTCCCTTCCCCCTCTTCTCTCCCCCTTTCTCCCCCTCTCTCCTCCCCCCGTCTGCCACCACTCCCGTTGCGCGCTCCAGCAGGATCTTCGCCGCGCGATTCGCGTCCTCCTGCGTCGACCCGCGCGCCGACGTGAGCCCCTTCCACACCGAATAACCGCGGAAAAACTCCGCGCCGCAGCGCGCGCACACCTCGCGACAAAAGTTGCCGTGCAGCTCGCTGATCTCGTGCGACCGCAGCCCTGATCGCCGGTGCAGCCCGTCGATGTTCTGCGACACCACGTGTCGCACAACGCCCGCCTGCACCATCGCCGTAATCGCAAAGTGGCTCAGCGTCGGAGACACCTGCCGCGGAGCGGATAACACCAAGTGCAAGGGGGTGTTGCGGGATTGGGAGGGGCGGGGAGAGAGGGGGGATGTGGGGCCGGAGGAGGATTGGAGGGAGAGATAGGCACAGAGGGAAGAGGGGGAGGCGAGAGAGGGGGGATGGAGGCGGGAGGGGAAAGGAGGATGGGGAGATGAGGGTTGGGCGGATGAGAGATATCCTTTTGCATAGAAGATTTTCCGTCGATGTAAGCATGAGAGATCTCCCGTCGATGTACGCATAAAAGATCTCCCGTGAATCTCCCGTGCCTCCCATTTTCTCTCACCCCCTCCGGTCCCCCGTTCAGCCCGTGGATGTTCTACGACGGTATCTCGCGCGACACGCATGCCTCGACGGTGAATCTTCGCAGTGACCGGCTTTAACGTCAGAGACATCCGCCGACGACCGGAACGCGCGCACGGAAAATGATTACAAGGGGACGTGGGAAAATGGCGACAACCAGGAAATTATGCTGGCGAGTGAGCCGTTATTTAGGGCCAGTCGGGGACGTGAACTTGGAGTAGGGAAGAACATATGCATGGAGAAGGCTGGCGGATACAAGGTGAGAAAGACGTAGGAAGGAGAACGGAAGGGCGGAAAACGAGGGCTTGGGAAATGGCAGGGCGAATGCAAGGAATGGAGTGACGGAGCGCGCGAGTAAAATCCGTGTACGTGTGCGCTCGGAGGGTCAGAGCTAGGGAGGCAGATTGGTTGACGGCCACGGCGACGGTGACGGCGACCGCGCCGCTGACGGTGAAGGAGACGGGGACGGGGATGGCGACGGCTTACCTGCAGAAAGTTCGGCTCTTTGACTTGAATGCCCTTAGAGCGCAGCGTCCACACGCCGTTCGGTCCGCGATAGTCCGGAATGCCCGCCGATGTGGAAATACCTGCGCCGGTGTACACCTGAACGGGGAGAAGACGGTTCATGCGCGAAAAAAATACAGGGGAGACGGACGTGAGGCGGGAAAATAAACGGAGGACGCGCGGAAGGGGCGCTTCAGTGGCGGGCGGAAGAATGGGAGGATACGGGAAAGGAATCGAAGCACGTGACGATGCCGTGTCGTAACGAAAATGAGAAACTGTTGTGCATTAAATTAATTCAGAAGGAAGAGAAAAAGCAGCCGCGCGATTTACCCAGCCCGCTTTCGCCACGAAAAAGAAAAAAAACAAACAATAACAACAAACAAACGCGGCACTCCCCTAATTCTGCTATACCCCAAAGTTGTTCGTCCCTCGAACACACAAGCACGCATCAAACCCATCCGCTATGTCGCCCAATCCACCCACCCTTCGCACGCGTTTACAAGTCCGCTACCCAACCAGCACGGCCATCCTCCACAGCCTGGTCCTTCCCTCCGTCCCTCACCCCAACGACAACAACACTGACCCACCATGGCGTATCTACTAGTCTTGAGCAGCCGCGCGAGCTCCTTCACTTTTGTTGCAAGCACATCCGGCGGATCAAAAAGTTCTCTCTCGCCCGTGCTGTCTTCGCTACCTCCCCCGCAAACCGACCCTCCAAGACCCGTCCGGCCCCTCCCACCACCACCGGCGCCACCGACAGAGCTTTTCCCTCTGCTACCGCCTTGACTCCCTGCGCTCTTCTTTCCCAGCGCTGTGACGTTACCACGAGGACTCCCACGGTTCATTACGGCACTGCTTCCGCTACTCGTGCTCCCGCCACCCCCACCACCGCCGCCAACACCGCGGGTCTTTCTCCCGACCTTTCTACACCTGCCAAAAGCCTCTTGGCTGCTGTCGCTGCTGGTAGAGTTGGTACTGTTGGTGGTGGTACTCGTGCTGGTACTAGCAGACGCACGCGAATACTGCGATTGACGGTTTCCAGCAGGTTTTCTACAGGAGTTTCCGCCGAAGGCTGCTATCGACGGCTTCTGTCTAGGGGTTGCCGATGAGCGCTGCGTGGCTGGGCTCGAGAGCTGTCTGCCATTCGCCATCGGTCAGGTTGACAGCTGTGCGGGATGGAAATGGAGGAACGGAGCAGCGAACGGGAGGAAAAATAGTTGAGATGAAAGTCTAAGAATTGAGCTTCAAGACAAAGGCGGCTCGTGGCTGATCCTGAGATATCTCACCTAACCATAGGTACGGAACACAAAAACAAAATTCGACGCGATAGGGACAACGAATACTAGAATCGCGCGTACCTGCCAGAAAAAAAAAATATCTCTCAACACTGATCATACACTGTTATCGACAGAAATTGTTCAGCCACATAAGCTGGTTGAAAGGTGAAGCTTCTAGACACTTTTTCGTAATAAAGTCCCAACGCAGAAATGTGGACTAGGCTGATCGCAAGCAAGCAACGGAGGGAAAACTTGAAGAACTGGGATGTTATGGAACCCCAACAACTTCTGGGGTTTCAGTTTAGGGCGCGTCACCTCTCAACCAGTCGGCCAAAATTCGAACGCTGTCATGATTTTCAGTGCCCGAACAGCACAATTCCGATGTTCAAACAAGATTTGGGAATTTGGTGAAAGTTGACGGTGTGTCACATGAAGTGACAGGTGTGTTCGAAAATGCGACGTCGCACAATCGTCGCCAGAACGATTTGATTGCATAACGATCATCAAAAGGCAGTCGTAAGATACCTGGAAACTTCTTCGTGCTGTTCGTGGGCGTCGCATGTGCTCATCCCGAATTACATTCGAACGGACTCATTCGAACAACAAGCGCGAAATCCCTCGTGCTGGATGTGACAGCTCTATTCGATTTAGCGACGTTTTTATTTGCGAACTGACGAAGGCTCAACGAATATCTTGCGGAAATTGTCGAAATTTATAACACTTCGCATGTTCGAACAAAGGGGTTTGTTCGAGTTTAGAGGTGACGCGCCCTTAGTGGTGGTCCTGACGGACACTAGCAGGAAAAGGGGAGAGAGGGAGAGGAGAGAGAGATGAAGGCAGGATGAGGGGGGGAAATTGTTTGCCAGGGAGCAGAATGAAGGGGGAAGCGGAAGGGAGAGGGTTGTGTTGCAGAACGAGAATGACGACAGCTTTCGTGGCGGGACGGCGGGGCGTGGGTGTGCGGAGCGGAAACGGGTCTCTCTCTGGTTTGTTGAGCTGTACGCCCCCTGCGGGTGCGGAAAAAGGGATGGGTCTCGTTTGTCTGGGCACAACGTGTGGAAACGGATTGTTGTACTGCCCCTCGAATACAGTACATACGTGTGAACAATAATTTGCGTTACGTGTACAATGTTTTTGCTGACCCCTGTGTTCCAGCACTGACAAGAGGATGCCAGCAAGAATAAACTTGCAATTCCGTGCCCGGGAATATTTAGGTTTACACGTCACACAACCAAAGGCTTGCGCTTTTTGTTCCACCCCGCACCAAGTCTCCTGGAGCCCCGCTAATGTGGTGGGCGGGTTCCCCAGATATTGTCAGTGCATTTACGCCGACGCGGACGATGGTTTGGCGGGTAAAAGTGGGCGGAAGGCGTGGGCGCAGATTTGGTTGCGTGTGGCGGGAGAATTCGTGTGTTTCCTGGGTTGGCTGAAAATGAGAGCCCCTAGGGACCTGGTCTCAGTCGCCGACTGCGCACACATAGGTCGGGATTCGGGGGACTGTGGGAGGCGTCAGGCGGGCGCAGTGTTCAACACAACCCGGGGGGAGACCAAGGAACAGATGGGCGGCCGGGAGCTGGTTGGGGAGATCTTGGGGAGATCGAGGTCGGGGGGCAAGGCTAAGTCGGGTCGGATGCTGTGGTGTTGACGTGTCCGTCGTGTGCTGTGGTGTTGGCAGGCGGAGGCTGACGCGGAAACATCCACAAGCAATTCGGTATTAGACAAGAGATACTTCACGTCCAACAGCACAAGAAATGTAGAGTGACAAAAAAAATGTAGAGTGACAAAATGTAGAGATACTTCACGTCCAACAGTCACGTCCGAGAGTGACAGTTACGACTGCAGATGTTTCTAAGTTCTGGTAACATATTCGAGTCCAAAAAAATAAAGAAATGTAGAGTGGTAAATGTGAAACATGAAGATTGAAGGTATGGCATTGGAAAAGCATAAGAATATGCATTCCATTTGTATCTTCTACCTTTACCACATGCATCAGCTTGTGTTATAGCCTCTTAAAAACAAAATTAACGCGCGTAGGGAAAATACAGGAGGAGGTTCAGAAGTGGTGTATGTAAATACGATAAGGGAATCCGCAATTAAATGCTACTTCACTGACTGTATAGACAGAGTGGGTGCGGAGTGCTATGTCGAGTATCATTGTTCTGGTCTGGTGATGACGATCTGTCCTGCCTAGGAAATGCTCGCGTCTTTAGTAGCATCGCGTAAGTCGCTCTGTGCCAGCTAACTAGGACGCGATAGCCGTGCAGGTACTCTGTAGGACGACCAGATGCGGGCAAATTTGCACATGCATGTCCTCAGCACCTGGAACGTCTCACCTTCAAGCATTCTCGTTCCCAATCCCGCGCCGTTGCCGTCACAGCAACAGCCGCCATTGGTCGGATATTCTTCCCTAGAGACGGCATTCCGCTCTCGTTCTCCTCCAAGCCCTCGTTTTTTCGGGCTCTCCAGGCAACAGAGGCGTTCCGCCGTTAGACGCGGCGGGAATCGCGGAGAGGCGCGTGCTCGCGCCGCAATGCAACAGCAGCAGCAGTCAGTGGACGGAGAGATGAAGGGCGAGCAGGAAGCAGTGGGATCGGGAAGAGACGGTTTAGAGGAAGGGGGTGAATTTCCTACGGAACTTGCGCGGAGGCTTCGCGACTTGCATCAGGAGCATATCGAGGAGCAATGGCGGGAACTGAAGAGCGCGGAGGAGCGTGCGCAGTTGGTGGAGGCTGTCGAGGTGAGGGGAGTTGGTTGACGTTGACGGACATGAGCTGGCGTTGTCGGACATGGAATGACGTTGACGGATATGGATTGCCATTGTCTGACAGTACGGAATCACATGGAGTGGTGCGGATTCGCATGGTTCCGGATGGTCGGCATACACTAGAGTGGACTGCTCGCACAACTAACTATGGGTGTCACACATGACTCTAGCTCGTTAGGAGCACTAGCGGCCTCGTGTGGGACTTTCGCTTGACCCTCCACGAAATTATCACTTACGGATCCTTCTCCCTCTTTCCCTCTCACCCACCCCCGCAACCCCATCTCTCCCTTTCCCCCGCCACACCTCTCGTCTCCTTTCTTTCCCCTTCCGTCGCCGGCCTTGTGACACCTTCAACCCCTCCTTGTGTGTCAATCCGACCCCCCCCATCCATCCCCGCATCCTGTCTTTGAGGTGCATGTGCGCGTGTGCTTTGCGTGTGCGCGTGTGCTTTGCGTGTGCTGTGCGCGTGTGCTTTGCGTGTGCTGTGCGTGTGTGCTTTGCGTGTGCTGTGCGCGTGTGCTGTGCGCGTGTGCTTTGCGTGTGCTGTGCGCGTGTGCGTGTGTGTGTGCATGTGGTGTGCATGTGTGTGTGCGTGTGCGCGTGCGTCTGCGTGTGGTGTGCGCGTGCGTGTGCGCGTGTACATGTGCGTGTCTGCGTGTACGTGTGTGTGCGTGGCAGGCAGTGGATGTGGAGCGAGCAGTGCGCGTGTTCCAGGCATCCACCCACTCCTCACACAACGGTGGGCTGGGCGAGAGGAAGAGGGGGATCAGAGACCCCATGGGTGAGAGGGTGTGCCTGGGGTGCATGCGAGGGGCGTGCAAGAGGCATGAGGCATCGAAGGCTCGTACTGGAATAGATGAGATGCAAAAACCAAGGTCAGAGAATCGTCAGATGATTTGGAGCAGAATCTGTCTTCTTAATACAGCCTCACTCTTCTCGTCTTCCTTCCCCCCGTATCCCATCCCTTCCTCAACCCATTCCACCCCCTCGCAATCTCTCCCCGACTCACTCCACTTCCCTTCACCTCACTCCACCTCTCTCTCTCTCTGCGCGTTCTGCTGCCCATCAGCGCCCTCGGCGCCCCTGCAGGTGCAGCCAGTGCGGAACGTGTGTGCGGTGGAGGGGCGATCAGCTGCCAGCGCGCAGCAGTGGAGGGAGCAGGGCCTGGCTGCCATCGCCCATGGCCGACTTGCTGTGCTGCTGCTGGCCGGCGGACAGGTGGGGATGGGGAAGGTGGGCGGATTGGGGTGGATTTGGCAGGATTGGGGAGGATTGGGGAGGATTTGGGAGAATTGGGGAGGATTTGGGGGGGGGGGGGTGTTTGGGGAGGGATGTGAGTGGAAGAGCGGAGAAGGAGGGAAAGGCGCATGTGAGCAGTGGAGGGAGCAGGGCCTGGCTGCCATCGCCCACGGCCGACTCGCCGTGCTGCTGCTGGCCGGCGGACAGGTGGGCACGCAGAAGATTGGGGGGAGATGGGGATGGGGAGGTAGGGAAAGGCTGGAGAAGGGGAAGGTGGCTGGATTGAAGAGGGTTGGGGTATAGGTGAGGGTTGGTGAGGGTTGGGGAGGGTTGGGGAGGATTGCCAAGAAGTGAGTGTACGGTGGTGGAGAGGGAGAGAGAATTGAAGTGGCATGCTCCTTGTGATATGTTTCCTCTACGCCTCATGCCGTTTCATTCACCGTCACCTGCCATTGTCTGCTGAACAGTCACCTGCCATGTGCCTGCCATGTGCCTGCCATGTGCCTTGCCATGTGCCTTGCCATGCCTTGCCATGCCTTGCCATGTGCCTGCCATGCCATGCCTTGCCATGCCATGCCATGCCATGCCTTGCCATGCCATGCCATGCCATGCCATGCCATGCCATGCTCTCCTCCTTACAGGGAACAAGGCTAGGCAGCTCAGCACCAAAGGGCTGCTATGGTGAGTCCTATCTTTGACGCGCCTCAAAAGTTGCTATGATGACCCGAGCCCACGCCTTTCCCTTCTCTCCCTTCTCTCACACCCAATTCCACCCCTCTCTTCCTCACTTGCTCTCCTCCTCTTCCCTCTCTGCCCTTTGTCTGCCCGCGGGTGGTCCCTTCTCTACCCCTCTGTGCTCTTCCTCCCCTCTCGTCCCCTCACCTTCCCACTCCTTCCTGCTCCCCCCTGCTCTCCCCTAACCCCCATTCTCCGCTACTTTTCCCCGCTCTCTTCACTCCCTGCCACTTCCCCCACCCCCCGTCTCCTCCCCTCCCGGGCGGCCAGACATTGGCCTGCCGTCGCACAAGTCTCTGTTCCAGCTCATGGCAGAGCGCCTGCTGCGCATGCAGACACTGGCCACGGAGGCTGCAGGTGGGGTTGCAGGTGAATGTGGGGTGGGGGTGTTGGTGGTGGTGATGGCTCTAGTGTCTCTCTTCCAGCTCATGGCGGAGCGCCTGATATGCATGCAGACGCTGGCCATGAAGGCTGCAGGTGCGCAGGTGGGGGTGGGGGTAGGAGTGTGGGTGGTGGGAGGGATGGGACAGGATGGGGATGGTAAAGCAGCGATGATGTCCCCATCCCTCCCGTCAGCGACTTTTTTCTCTTTGCGTCATTATCTCATCTCCCTTGATGATTTCTCTCTCTCTCTCTCTCTCACACACACACACACACACACACACACACACACACACACACACCCACACACCTGTCTTGTGCTCGCTCTCGCCATCTGACCCTTACAACCCTGCCCAGTCGCTGTCTGTCATGCTTGTTTTTTCAACATACACACTGCTTCTGTCTCACCCACCCACCCATCCACCCACCCTCCCACCCTCCCACTCACCCACCGATCCGTACCAACATGCCTCACTGCAGGTTCATCTGGCTCATCGTCGTCGTCCGCCCCCGCAGCCGTGCACATCCCCTGGCTCATCATGACGTCGCCTTTCACCCACCAGCCCACCCATACGATACCCACCCACCAACCAACCCACCCACCCACCCCCCATGTGCTCAACAATTCACCCATGTGTACCTGTAACCTGCATACCACACGGCAGGTCCATCCGACTCATCGTCCGCGCCAGCGGTCCACATCCCCTGGCTCATCATGACGTCGCCCTTCACCCACCAGCCCATCCTGGACTCCTTCTCCCACCACAATTACTTCGGCCTGCTGCCCCACCAGGTACCCTGCCATGCCCAGTTGTATTGTGAGTAGAGAGATTTCCTGCTTACCTCCGCGACCCACTTGCCGAGCACAATCAACCATCAGCTCTCCCCCCTTTTCTTCCCCATCACTCCCCCCTTTCTTCCCTTCCTTCTCCTCTGCATCCTTCTTCCCTCGTTCTCCCTTCCCTGCTTCTCTGCTTCCCTGCTCCTCCTCTCGCCCATCCCCCCTTCCCGCGCAGGTGCATTTCTTCCAGCAGGGCTCGGTGCCGTGCTTCACCATAGATGGCCGCATCATCCTTGAAACTCCCACCACGGTACTTCTTGCTTGCTCCCACGCTCTCGTTCCTGCCGCGCCCTCGTTCCTGCCATGCTCTCATTCCTGCCGTGCTCTCGTTCCTGCCCTCTCCCACACGCACACACACGTGCACATCTGCGTGTTGACAAAGCCCATCCTGCTCCTCTGCCTGCTTCTCCCACCCACCAGTGTTGGTCAATTTGCTTGCATCTCTTGCTCGGCCCTGTTTCCTGTGCAGCTGTCCCAAGCGCCTGATGGCAATGGTGGCGTGTATAATGGTGAGACGGGGCTGTGTGGTGGGTTGGGATGAGATGGGATGGGATGCGATGGGATGGGATGGGATGGGATGGGATGGGATGGGATGGGATGGGATGGGATGGGATGGGATGGGATGGGATGGGATGGGATGGGATGGGATGGGATGGGATGGGATGGGATGGGATGGGATGGGATGGGATGGCATGGCATGGCATCGCCCCTGCACTTACTCCCCTGCACTCACCCCCTGTACCTGATCCCACCCCCTTTGCACCAAGATTCCTGCACTGAACCCATCCCAACCGCGTCTGCATGACTGTGTCTGTGTTGGCTTGCAGTGTTGCAGGGAAGTGGTCCGCTGGGCTGGGATGGGATGGGATGGGATGGGATGGGATGGGATGGGCCCAGGGCGTCACTCACATTCAACCCTCACTGTTAATCATCTACGATCTACCCCCCCCACACACACTCACTCACCCCCTGGAGTGCAGCGCTGAAGAGCAGTGGGCTGCTGGACCGCATGCAGGTGCAGGGCGTCACAAATACTTATTCCTCACGCTGCTCTATCAACCCCTCCTGCACTCACTCACTCACTCCCCTGCGCCTGCGCTCAACCCCTTGTGCACCCCTACCCAACCGTGTGCAGCGCTGAAGAGCAGTGGTCTGCTGGACCGCATACAGGCGCAGGGCGTCACACACGCTCAACCCTTACTCTACCCAATCAAACCCCCCTGCACTCACTCACTCACTCCCCTGCTCCTGCGCTCAACACGTTGTGCACCCCTACCCAACCGTGTGCAGCGCTGAAGAGCAGTGGTCTGCTGGACCGCATACAGGCGCAGGGCGTCACACACGCTCAACCCTTACTCTACCCAATCAAACCCCCCTGCACTCACTCACTCACTCCCCTGCTCCTGCGCTCAACCCCTTGTGCACCCCTACCCCAACCGTGTGCAGCGCTGAAGGGCAGTGGTCTGCTGGATCGAATGCAGGCGCAGGGCGTCACACACGTGGAGTGCTTCTCAGTTGACAACGCCCTCGTCAGTCCCTCTCTCTCACTCAACCTCTCACTCACTCTGCCTCTTTCTTTCTCTGTCAATCTGTAAGTCAATCAGTCAGACTGTCTGTCAGTCAGTCCAGGAGGTGCCTCTGCCCGTGGCCCATGTCTCTGTACTGTATCTCCGATCACCTACCTACCACTCTTCCTCTGCTCTTCTGTTCTGCAAACCCGTTGGATATGCTGGATGACTGGTTGTCAGCTATTGCTGTGTGTATACTACCACGAGCATCCTTATCCTACCCCGTTCGCCATCCCCTCCCGCACCACCTCACCTCCCTCCCACACCATCTTTCACCCCCCCCATGGATGTTCTCATCCCCTTCCCCCCTTCCCCCCGTCCCCCACCTGCCCCTGCTCTCCACATGACCGCCTTGTGCTCAGGTGACTTTTGAGTCGACTCAAAAGTCAGCTCAGATCCGAGTAGCAGACCCCCTCTTCTTGGGCTACGTCCTGCACGAGTCTCCACAAGCCTCAAAACCCACCCTCACCAGTCACCACCCCTCCCCACCCGGCCCTGCCCTCCTCGTGGCCCCCCTCTTTGTGCTCTCAGATCCGAGTAGCAGACCCTCTCTTCCTGGGCTATGCGCTGCACGAGTCTTGACATGCCTCAAAGAATTCCCCCCCACCCGTTTCCACCCGCCCCTCCCCTCCCCCTACCCCTACCTTGTGCTCTCAGATCCGAGTAGCAGATCCTCTTTTTCTGGGCTATGTGCTGCACGAGTCTGCTGACTGCGCAGCTAAAGTGGTGCAGAAGGTGCAGCATGCGTGGGGGAACTAGGGCGGGGGAATGGGAGGAGAAGAGAAAAGGGGTAAAGAGAAAAGGGGAGAATAAAGGGGGAAGAGGCGTATAGGGTGGGTAGTATTGTTGAGGGCAGAATGAGAGGCTGGGAGGGTAGGGTGTGGGTGGGTATGTTTGGCTGCTGCTTTGCTTCTTGTTGTTGGAGGGTCGAGGACCATGTCCTCTGCTCTACACCCTCCCCGTCTCCCTCCCTCCTTCCCCATCTCCCTCAACTTTCCTTCTCCCCTTCTCCCCTTCTCTCCTTGTCCCCTTCTCCCCTTCTCCCCGCCCTCCCCTTCTCCCCTTCTCCCCGCCCTCCCCTTCTCCCCTTGTCCCCGCCCTCCCCTTCTCCCCTTCTCCCCGCCCACCCCTCTCCCCGCCCTCCCCTCTCCCCCTCTCCCCGTCTCCTCGACCTCCCCTCTCCCCCTCTCCGCAGGCCTACCCAGAGGAGCGGGTGGGCGTGTTTGTGCGCACCAACCACACGCCACTGAAGAAGGGGGAGGGGGGGGAGGGGGAGAAGGAGAAGGGGGAGGGGGAGGAGGGGGAGCTGGTGACAGCCGTGATGGAGTATAGTGAGTTACCTCCAGGCGTTGGGACGTCTGTGGACGATGCAACAGGGAAGCTCAAGTACAACTGGAGCAATGTAAGTTGGGGAAGTGGAGGGAGGAAGGGGGGAGATGGTGCGGGAGGGGAAAAGGGGGGAGAGGCAGCAGGGTGAAGGTGGGTGTGGCTGTCAGTTGAGAGGGATGCATGATGGATACCTGCTTGGATTGCGTGGGTTTGTGACAGGCAAGGCAAACTCGAGTGCAACTGAGGTGTATTTCGAAGCGCGTCAAAATCCAAGGCATACTCGAGTGCAATTGGAGCAATGTCTGTTGTTGTGGGGGAAGGGGAAAGGGGACGGTCGGGGGAGTGAGGGTGGAGAGTGGTTGAGGGTAACAAAGTGGTTGGGAAGAGGCAGGAGCATGGCAACTGGTTGTGTTAAGAGTGGGTCAAGGCAAGTGCTCAGGTTGTATCGCACTTGCCGTGACTCACCTTGGTGCTGCCCTGCCCTGACCTGCCCTGCCCTGGCCTCTCCTCTCCTCCCCTTGCTTGCCCCATGCGCGTCAGATCTGCATTCACATGTTCTCTGTGGAGTTCCTACAAGCAGCCGCTCACGCTCTCAAGGAGCAGTGCATGTAAGCTAAGCCCTGCACAGGTGGGCTAAGGCTATGTCTAAGGCCTGCACAGGTGGGCTAAGGCTATGTCTAAGGCCTGCACAGGTGGGCTAAGGCTATGTCTAAGGCCTGCACAGGTAGGCTACGTCAAGGGGACACCTAAGCCCTGCACTGCACAGGGGACGAATGTTCGGTCAAGCTCAAAAGGCAGTCAAAAGGCATGTCACTGAATGACCGAATGGCTGCCAGTGAACCGCCACTGCCTCTTTCCTTGCAGTCTCTTCGCGATTTACTTAAAGCGACACGACACTGCATGTGTGGCTCTTGGGAGAGTGAGTGAGTGCTTTCAACGATTCACCCTTCTTGCATCATCGTAACACTTGAGTCTTCAACCTGCCCATTACCCTCCACTTTTGAGAATTCTCAAAAGTCGCACCAATATAGCTGTCCGCTTCCACCTCCCCTCTACCCTCCACTGCCCGCCCCCCCCCCCCCCCTCCTCCCCCCCCCCCCCGCCCGTGATGTCACCCCAGCCATCACCTGGCGGTGAAGCGCATACCATCGGTGCACGGGGCAGTGCAGGGTGTGAAGCTGGAGCAGTTCATCTTCGACGTCTTCCCCCTCGCCTCCACCCTCGCTCTCCTCGAGGTGCCTGCTTCCTCCTTCCTCCACTCTCGCTCTCCTTGAGGTCTCATCTGCCTGGGTTCCTCTCTCTGGGTTCCTTTTCCTTGCTAACCCAGTTTTTTTCCCCATGTGACAGCATCTGTGCATCTGTTTCAACTTCAATTTTTTAACGTATCATTCTGGTACCACCAGAGTAGGAGGCTAATTTGTCTCACTGTCTTACCCTGCTCTCTGTTGCGTGTTAATGAACCGTGTCTTCTTCACTCACTCTTCTACCCTGCTACCTCATCTTCCTTTCCACTGCACTGTACCTGTGTGGATGCATGCATTCTCCCCTCTTCTCCCCTGTCTCCTCTCCCCTCTCCTGTCTCCCTCTCCCCTCTCCCTCTCCCCGCCACCCCTCTCTCCTCAACGCACCCCACCCCTCAGGTTGCCCGGGAGGAGGAGTTTTCACCAGTCAAGAACGCCCCTGGTGCTGCTGCTGACTCACCAGACACAGCCCGCAAGCATGTGCTGTCTCTGCACGCACGATGGGTGCGAGAGGCAGGCGGGCAGATCGTGAGGAGGGGTGGAGCTGATGGTGAAGGGGTTGAGAAGGGTGAGGAGGGAGGTGAGGGTGGAAAGGAGAGGGATGAGGGAGTGGAGGTGTCGCCACTTGTATCGCATTCCGGGGAGGGGTTGGAGAGCGTGTGCAAGGGAGTGGTGTTTGAGGCATTAAGTGAGATTAAAGGATGAAGACAGGAGTCACGCAAGGGAGAGCGGGGGTGAAGGGGGATGCGAGAGAGAGAGTGAGGAGCAAGGAAATTAACAGAATGAATGACTGCCAGGATAAGGTCAAATGTAGCACTGACATTTCAGGATACCTCACCTTGTGCGACCCTGACAATTCAGGGAAAATTCTGATTTTCTATAAACTGCCCTGAGGCCTCAGTGTACCCCCAAACGAATCTGAGGCCCTGAATGACTGCACAAAGTTGCTCAGGTTTGTGCAAAATAAAACATTTTATTGCCTCAGATAGACTTGACCGTTAATGTCAAGGCCGTTCATTTACAGATAACGGGTTTGTATTAGGCTTGGCGCAACCCCTCCTTGGACACTAATTAGTAGCCAGGCGGAGGTCAAGTAATGTCTTATCTACAGGCTATCGTTATGCGATGCGATTCAGTGTGAACGTAATCAAGGCGCCTTCCGACTAACCGCACGTCATCTCCGAATGCGATTACTCGTCCTAGACTGCTTTGCTTAGTTTGCGCCGGGCTTGTGCGAAGCCGTTGTTGCCGCGCCGTTGCGTTGCGTGTTGTGAACAATCAGTCAAGTTCTCCTCAATAACTGAACGGCTGAGATCTCACGATTGCTTCTGCGCGACAGCGAGAGCGCGGATCGATACTGCTAGTGATTCGTGCACGCGCACGTGGGTAGGGTGTGCTACTGCGCGCGTGCGCGCGCGCGACGCACGGCACGCGATGGCGAATAGTCGGTACGAGTACGTGAAGCAGTTCGAGCAGCCGGACAGGCTGCTGCCGCACTGCTGGATCGTCATTCGCATCGACGGCCGAGGGTTCAGCAAGTGCGTCTCCCGTCCCTGAGATTCCTCTCGCTTCGGTTCCTGATAGCCTTGCCACTTGCGCTTTCGTTCCCTGTTGTCTATTCGCTTCCGCCTGTTCGCTTCCGCCTCTCCCGCATCCGCGCATCCCGCGCTCCCCGTCTCTCCTGCCTCTCCCGCCTCCCCTCCTCCTCGCCACCTCTCCCATCCGCCTTCTCCGCCATTCTCTTTCCCACGAACACGCGGACCACGCGTTCGAGAAGCCCAACGACGAGCGCGGCCCATTTTGCCCCCTTCCCCATCCCCCTTTCCGCCGCCTCAATTGTCCTCCTTCCGCCTCGTTCCCTTTTCCCCTTTCCCCTCCGCGCATCCCTCGCAGGTTCGTAACGGACCACGCGTTCGAGAAGCCCAACGACGAGCGCGGGCCTCTTCCCCCTTCCTTATCCCCCTCCCCGCCACCGTTCCACACCTCACCCAACCGCCCCCTTCCTTCTCCGCCTCCGCTCATCCCGCGCGCAGGTTTGTGACTGACCACGCGTTTGAGAAGCCCAACGACGAGCGCGGTCTGCGGCTGATGAACGCGGCGGCGACGGCCGTCATGGCGCAGGTCCCCGACATCGTGTTCGCGTACGGCGTGAGCGACGAGTTCAGGTGCGCGAGGGGTGTGCTTGGGTTTTGATTTGATCTATTTAAAGGCGGCGACGGCCGTGATGGCGCAGGTGCCGGACATCGTGTTCGCGTACGGCATTAGCGACGAGTTCAGGTGTGCAACTAGTTCAGGTGAGCGACGAGTTCAGGTGAGGAGGGTGCCATTGTCTTGAGAGTGCAGAAAGGCTTTGTGTTCTATTTTTCACAGAGGACCATATGAAAGCACTGCCGTGCTGTTGCGTGTTTTAACTCCAGAAAACTTGTCTTTTTGCATCCATGCCATCACTAGTCATTGACACTCATTGTCCTCTCCTATCCTTTCTTTCGTTCCCTCAACTTACCCCAATCTACCCATTCTGTCCCATTCTATCCCATTCTGCGCCTTTCTGCCTTGTTCCCATCTGCGTTTCCATCTCTGTGCCAGCTTTGTCATTCGCCGTGACTCCAACCTTTACGAGAGAAGAGCCAGGTGAATTGCGCGCCTCAGTTAAGTTGTGAATAACAGGTGAATGGTATGTTACAGCACAGAGTAACTGAAGCGGTGCGTTGTTGCGAGCGCAGGCCAGGCACAACTGACTTCCGACCAGCTCTCGCCCTTCCTCGGTGTATTTTCCTTAGATTTCCCTCCTTCCAAGTTCCAACATTCCTCCCTCATTGTCTGTCTTCCCTTCATTGTAACTTCCCTTCAAGTATTCCTCTCTCCTCCCTGCCTGACCTGCTCCCCACCCACCTCTCTCCCCATCCGCCCCGTGCTCCGCCTGCCAGAGCAGCAAGCTGATATCAGTGGTGGTGTCTCTATTCGCCGCTTCCTTTGTGCACCAATGGCCAAGCCACTTTCCCTCACAGCCACTGCTCGCGCCGCCGTCCTTTGATGCGCGTGCAGTGCTCTACCCCTCCACTGCTGTGCTCCGAGACTACCTCTCCTGGCGACAAGTGGACTGTCAGTGTGCCTTGCCTTGCCCTTCCCATGCCTTGCCATGTTTGATTCGTCTCAATAGCCCACTCTACCTGCAAGTTCTGAGGCGCCTCAAAGCTCTACCCCTCCACTGCTGTGCTCCGAGACTACCTCTCCTGGCGCCAAGTGGACTGTCAGTGTGCCTTGCGTTCCCATGCCTTGCCTTGCCATGCCTTGCCTAGCCTTGGTTTGCCTCTCAACAATGAGCACCTTACGAATCGAGCCCCTTTTGTCCACAAGTCTTGTTTCCCCTAATGGCATGCGATGGCATGTCACATCACATCAGCAACCAGTAAGTCCCCTGTTTCCTTGATGGACATGTGGTGCTGATGGCAGGTCACATCAACAACCAGTACAACACGTGCTTCTGGATGCTTGTCAAGTCAGGCCTCTCGCCCAAAGAGGCTCAGGACAATATCAAGGTACCCTCGTCACCTACACAATGCATCCCACCTACCTACCCAACCTCCTGCATCCTACACCCTCCACCGTTTCCCTTCATTTTCCCCATCCGATCCTGCTCTCACTTTCCCTCAACACTTCTCAAACTTCTCTCCCCTCAGCACTCTCCCTTCAACTCTCTCCCCTCTCTCCACTTCCTCTCTGCCCCTCTGCCTCCCTCGCACCCCCTGCTCCTCTCTCCTCAAAGGGCACATTAGCGGATGCGAAGAATGAGCTGCTGTTCACCCGCTTTGGCATCAACTACAATGACCTGCCTGCTATCTTCCGCAAAGGCTCCTCCATCTTCCGCCACCAGGTGCTGCTGCTGCTGCTTTCGCCACCCCCGCCGCTCTGCTGCTGCTGCTGGTGCTGCTGTTTCAGATAGCTCTGGTTGTAATTTGACTGCTTTCTGCTTGCTTGTTCCGAGAATGGGCTCACCCTGCTGCCCAAACAATAGTCATTTCACGACATCCGTACACAATGTGGCACTGTTGCTCACCTGATATGCCATGGCAGGTGGAGGAGCAGGTGGAGGGCAAGCAGCACCCGGACGGGCGGCCCGTGGTGCGCAAGAAATCCAAGCTGGTGGTCGTGCACGATGACATCATCGCTGATGCTTTCTGGGCGGCAAACCCGCATCTGCTGGGGGAGTAGCTGAAGCAGATGACGTACCATAGATAGAGCTCTGTGCTCACATGTAGTTCACATTACCGTACATACGGTGTACCGTAGTTCATACTGTATCAAGAGTGTGTATGGGATGCGTGCTGTTGGGACCCTGTGGGCATCTGCCATAGGTGGCATGCAGGCCCCTAGATTCGTTTTGAGGTAGTCTGACGCCTCAGAGTACACCCCTCTTCCTAGTATGGCTGTCAGAGTAACCTATTTTTTTTAGTCTGAAAATTCAGACAAGCACAACTTTTTTTGTCTGAACTGTCAGAGTTACTTTCATTTTTTTAAATGTTCATTTAGTTTCGTAAAAGCATAGTTATAATATCACTGGAGCTGATTACAGCCTACCAACGCATCAGGCAACGTGCTCGTGCATCGCCACTGCTCATGTCGGCGGCATTCTGGTGTTTTTGTCACGTGCAGCGCATGGTTGTTTCTGCTGATCTCATTTCGTTTTGTCGTGTGTGTGATTACCGTTCTGTACCCATTTTCTCGCCTGTGTGCCAATTTTGTCAATGGGTTTGCGTATCTAGCGATGCGATCGTTCACCCGATCTGCCACGCAGCTGAGCTGTCAGCAGGCAGAAATTGTTGCTTGGCGTGACATGTGAGCATCAGGTACACGAAACTTTCACATGAAACTTTCACCACGAAATGGCGAATCAGATTCAGGACCCTCGCAATTTCAAAACAGTGCGTACTGCAGATGTTTTGAGAGCGAATCAGCATCGAAGTCTCCTTTTCTGTAACTTACATGTGACGAGATTTTGTCTTAAAAATCCCGTAATCACGCAACCGTTTCCTCAGCGTAACTGGAAGATCTTCTCGACGAACGAGTGTATTCGGATGTCCCAGCTGTTGAAGTGTGCGTTGCTCACGTCCTGGCACTCCACTGCCATCTCGGAAGTGGGCATATTGAAAGGAAACTTCCAGGAAACTTCGCTCCGATAAGCGCGCAGAGTATACCCTCGATACAAGTCTGAGGCTCAGCCTACACTAATAAAATTAGGCTGAAATTTCAGACAACTCATAAAAAAAACCTCTGAAAAATCAGACAAGGTACATAAAAAAATTCTTAGACTTCAGACTAGGTACAAAAAAAAAGTCTGAACGGACTCTGAATCAGACTTTAAATTCTGATATTTAGGGCACTGGTGGCATGACAATAGCGTCTGTGTAGAACTTGTAAGGCATCATATGAAATGCAGAACTTGTAAGGCAATGATAGTTCAGGTGCAATGGAGCAAAGCTGTTTCATCAATTAATGAATATATACAGATTATCCACACACAAAAAACGAACAATAAGAATAAGAATATGAATGAAATGAACAAATATCCCCCTCCGCCACCCCCCTCACCCCCCCCCCCTTCCTCCCTTTTCCTCCCCTTTCCCCCCCAATTCTCAAGTCTGCTACACGTTGATCATACGGGTGCCACCTTATCCCGCCACTACCATTCACGGAGCAGCCTCGGACCCAGGAGCAGCATCCGAGCCAGGTGCGCTCTCCGAACCTGGTGCACCTTCCGACCCAGGGGCGCGGCTAGCTGCCTCTTCCGCCTCCTGCGCCGCAGCCTCCGCCGCCTCCGCAGCTGCAGCCTTCTCTGCCACGATCCTGTCCGCCTCCGCCCTGCGCGCCTGCGCGGCCTTCAGCGCCGCCCGCAGCTTCGTCAGCCGCACCGCCGCCGCCTTCGCCACCTTCTCCGCCGCCTTCGCCGCGTCCTCCGCTGCTTTTGCGTCCGCCTCCGCCTTCGCCGCCGCCGCCTCCGCCGCAGCCGCTTTGTCCAGCAGCGCCTGATCCTCCGGCGTGAGGGTCACTTTGAGAGTCCCCGCCGCTTCCGCCGCGGCCTTGGTCGCTTCCGCGTTCGCGGCGGACTCTTCCGCGTTCGCGGCGGACTCTTCCGCGGATGCGCTCTGAGCGGCCTTGTTCAGCTCCGCCGCCTTCTTCTGCTCCGCCTTCGCCTTCGCCTCCGCCGCCTTCGCCGCGCCCTTGCCCTTGCCCTTGCCCTTGGCGGCGTCCGCTGCCGCCTTGGTCGCGTCGTCGGCGGTCTTCTGCTGTGAGCCTGCTTCCGCCACAGCCTTATCTTTCCGCGCCTTTGCCTGGGCGGCTTTTTCCAGCGCCTTTTGCGCCTTCTCCTGCGCCTTCTGGTACTTATCGGCGGCTTCCGCTTTCCTCTTCAGCCCCGCGGTCGCCTGCTTCGCGTCCGTCGCGTTCTTCCGCGCCTGCTTCGCGGTAGCCTTCGCCGTGATTGCCGCCGCTTTCACCGCCGCCACCTCCGCCGCCGCCACGTTGGCGGCGGCAGTTGCTTCTTCCGCGGCGCGAGTGTCGGCGACGGCCTCAGCTGCTTCCAGCTCCGCAGCAGCCTGATCAGCGGCTGCTCTCAGGCGAATAGCGATCTCCTCCAGAGTTTCCTGAGTCTCTGCTAAACGAATGCGTCGCGCCTCGGAAACATGAGGCCCACTCAAGATGAACATAATCACAAGTGCTGAAAGGGACAAAGAAACGATTGATCGTGCCATGCCTCTGGGTAGTTTGAGAATTGACAAGGCTGAGGGTGGGATGGTCGAAAAGGAAGTTGTGTGAGCTTGTAATAGAATGCGATGTGGTGGGTGGCATTCGGGCGAGAATTTGTACCTCGTGAAGTCGCGGAATTTCGCTGCACCTGGTGAAAACGCCAACTGGCGACAACTCACCTTTCCCGACCACGTTCGCGGGCTTTTCCGCGTTTCGCAATTCGCGTGGCTACCAACTTCCAGTTTCGCTGGAGGCACCGCCAAATTTGAATACCTCCCCGTGATGAAAGATTCACAGCGGAAATGCGGATTATGGCGACTCGGGAATGGGGGAATGTGCTCATCAACTGCGTAACACAACATGGGCACTGCGAGCTTCTACCCCACATACACAGGTTGGCAAGAACACCCAACATGATCACGAATTGCGGCCGTGTTGAATGTTGCGGTAAGCGTCATTGCGTTATCAAATTATTTTCAAGTGCAGCCACCTAGTCATTTCCAGTGTCTAATTTTCTTCACGTGAAAGTAGCTAATCTATGTGTATTTCATGAACAATGGCGTATATTTCCGTATTTTGGCTGCTTAGAATATGACAGCCAAATATTCTTCTTGGGTAAGACAACCATGATACCATTAATGTCGCATACCATATTTGCGGACTCTAGGCTGAAAAAAATGCATCTGAAGAAATTTTCTTGTTACAATCTACCACCCTCTGTAACTCCCAGCGTCCCCCCTACCACGCCCAAATGTAGATCCTCCGAGTTATGGTATAATACTTGGTGCAGAGTATAAAGATGGTCTAATAGGAGCGTAAATGCTCTGTTCAGACTGTAGACGAGCCTTTCGTTCTCATTTCGACTCCACATGAAAGGCGGACACCTGGTTGGGACCAGTGACCGGTCAACCAATCAACGAAAGCGGTGCTTCATTCCCGTTGGCTCATTCGTTGAATTCACAGGAGTGATGCTTTCCGCTGGCATGCGTCGGACATCCCATATCCACTCCACGCCAGCTCCACATCCAGCTGACCTGTCCCTCGCCCACGTATAGCTCGCCGTGCTTTCGCCGAAATGCCTGCAGGCCGACCTGTCATCGGGGGTGCAATCAAGCACCAATGCGCGGCTCGCCACGGCAGGGATTGCTCCGTCAGCTCTGGGAACTGCGGCATGAGGTCTCAGCACGTCAGGCAGCGGGGCGATAGAAGACGAGGTGTGAATTTTGTGCCTAGCGCTAGATTGTATAAAATCTCCTCCACCCGCGCACCATTCGTCATTCTTTTACGCGCAGCCTGACATTTCGTTCTCCTCTACTCTAACGCCATCTCGCGGCTCTATTCGCAGGGCCGCCTGGTGTCTTTTTAGTCGGCTACCGGCTCTCTCTGTAGAACGAGCGCCTCGATATTGTCTCATCTTGTCGACCTCGTCGGTTTAGAGTCTTGCGGCGTTTCTTCGACAGTGCGATTCTTGCTTCCGCGCGCATTTTCGCTGGGTGACGAGCGTGCAGAGTTCAATTCATACCAAGAGCTATTCAAGAATGGCGATCGTTCCTCGGAGCCGTTGGATCTTGCCGAACCAAGCCGATGACGACAACGGGAGGGAGAAAGCCGAGAGGCGGCTTACGATGTCACTGAGGTGAGCCATCGCGCCTTTCTACTTTTTCTGCAATCCAAGAAGCACAGTCTGTAAAAAAGCACTTTCCGATCTCCGCAAGGTTGCGTGAGCGCTGCATCACATTTCAACACCTTCTCACCTTTTAGGTAACACATTAACACGTGTTAATTCTCCACTCGTACCTCTCCGCTCGCAACCCCAGGCACCTGGTACCGCAGGAGTTCATCCATTCCGTGCCGCGCCCGCTCTCCCTCGAGCCCTGCTCCTCCATCGTCTTCCTGGGCGGCGCGGCGGCGGTGACGGCGGCGGCGGAGACGCTGCACCCGCACGGGCACATCGACGAGGAGGTGGTCCACGTGGGTCCCGAGTTCAGCTGGCAGGCGCACGTGCGCAACCGACTTCAGGTAACATTATTATTACTATTTATATCTGATGGCGCATTGGGCGTTACGGTTGACCTAATTCTGTAATTAGTTCTGTTAACTCCAGAAGGAGCCCTGACGTTGGGGCTACAGAGGCGGCGCCAATGGGGTTTGCTGCTTTGCTGCTCATGTCAATGTCGAGTCGACTTGGTGTTTCCAGTTCCCACTCGAATTCGTTCTCATTCTGCCCCGCTCCTTCCGCCCCGCGGCGCGCCCCGCTTGTTTCTCCGCAGTACGACCAAATGTGGCGGCAGTCGATCGAGAACCCGACGCGCTTCTGGGGCAACGTGGCGAGCGACTTCTTCTGGCACAAGAAGTGGGACGACGGCACGTCCATCGTGCGTCACAACTTCGACGTGCGCAACGGACCCGTCGCCGTCGAGGTGCGCGCGCTGCCCGTTTGCTTTCAGTACAAAATTGTTTTGGAAATTTGGCGCAAAAGGGATTTAATAAAGGGACTAGAGGAGAATTAAGTTGGAATGCACATCACATTCCTCCATTTCGGGTCGCTGCAACCCCCATCCGCTTCTCGCGCTCTCTCTCGCTCTTTTCCTTCGCTCAAATTTCAACTGTTTCCCCGCCCCCTCTCTTCTCTTCGTCGGCCAACAGTGGTTCCCGGGCGGCTACACCAACGTGTGCTTCAACGCCGTGGACCGCCACGTGGCGGCGGGGCGCGGCGAGACAACGGCGATGCTGTGGGAGGGCAACGACCCCGGGGACGACGCGCGGCTCTCCTTCAACGAGCTGCTTGACCAGATCTGCCAGGTGCGGGGAGCGCGCGGATGGGGGAATGCTCATTGGGAAGTCGGGCAGGAGGGGAGGTGGTGGAATGCGGGCATTTAGGGGAGCTATGAGACTTTGCAAGATTATCTGTCCAGTGTGCTAGGTATGGGGCAAGGAGTGGATAAATCAAAGTAAGGTTTGGCAGCAACTACTACATTACGACATGACAACTGGTTTCCTTCCCCTCAGAGACGTCTCTGATCTCGAATACGTCCCTAATACGTAATTCTTCGAGCTGGGATCTCAAAATCCTCGTGCGTTCATCTCACATCCCTTCTGTCATTCTCAGGAACCCCTCATTTCGTGTGTATCCCCTCCCTTTGTCTCACCTCTCCCCCGTCTCCTCTCTCATCTCTCCTCTCTCCCCTCTTCTCGTCTCTCCTCTCTCCTCTCTCCTCTCCCCTCTCCTATCTCCTCTCTCCACAGCTCGCCAACTTCCTGAGGGCAGCGGGGGTGCGCAAGGGAGACACGGTGTGTCTGTACATGCCCATGGTGCCGGAGCTCCCCATCGCCATGCTCGCA
Organism: Closterium sp. Yama58-4; assembly: GCA_947470075.1. Classification (NCBI taxonomy): domain Eukaryota; kingdom Viridiplantae; phylum Streptophyta; class Zygnematophyceae; order Desmidiales; family Closteriaceae; genus Closterium; species Closterium sp. Yama58-4. The sequence goes on along the minus strand of CANIUD010000229.1, from coordinate 863,569 downwards.
TGCGCGCGCATCGGCGCCATCCACTCCGTAAGCACCTGCTCTGCTCCTTCCGCCTCTCTTCCGCCCCCCTTGTCAATTCACTTCTATTTCTTCCAGAGTCTTCAATGTTTTCAATTTCTCCCACAACAGAAACGTCTCCTTGGTTGTAATCGCAGCGCAGTCTTCTCAGTTATCCACGCCCTCGTGAACCCGTCTCCTCACTCCTCCCCTTTTGACCTTCCTCTCTCATCTCTCCTCCCTCCTCCCTCGTTCCCCCCCGCTCCCCCCTTCTTCCCCTCCTTCCCTCCTCCCCGCAGGTGGTGTTCGGGGGCTTCTCCGCGGAGTCACTCGCGGGGCGCATGGTGGACTGTCGTCCCAAGGTGCTGCTCACGTGCAGCGCCGTGCGCCGTGGGGACAAGCTGCTGGCGCTCAAGGACATAGCGGACTCCGCCCTGCGCATCTGCGCCGACCGCGAGAACCTGCACATCCGTGAGTGCTGCCCGCCTGCCTTTCAGTGTCTTGTTGAACCTGCATACCTGCTTTGGACTCCGAAGCTGCTGCTGCTCGCACACAAGGACATCGCCAACTCTGCCCACCGCATCTGTGTGTGCTGACCGCGAGAACCTGCACATCCGTGAGTGCTCCACATGCCTTTCTGTGTGTGTGTGCGTGCATCACCGTTTCTTCCCCCTTGTCTCTGTCTCTCTGCCGCCACCTTCTTGCACGTCTCAAGGCTCCCTTCACCCCTTCCCCCCGCTCTCCGCGCTCCTGTTCCCAGAGACGTGTCTGGTGTACGACAACTCGCGCGCCATGGCGCGGCACGATTGTGCGTTCACGCCGGGGCGGGACGTGTGGTGGCAGGAGGTGGTGGGCACGTACCCCACGGACGCTGACGTGGAGTGGATGGCCAGCGAGGACCCGCTCTTCATGCTCTACACCTCGGGCTCCACCGGCAAGCCCAAGGTCCGTTGGTGTGCGTTGGGGTGTGTGCGTGCTGTGTTGTATGCGGCTTGTGTGTGAGCCACGGGCATGCTCTGCACCTCGGGCTCCACCGGCAAGCCCAAGGGGTGTGTGTGTGTTGCTGCCTGCTTGTGTATGGTAATCCACCCCTGCAGGGCGTGGTGCACACGACGGGCGGCTACATGGTGTACGCAGCGACGACGTTCAAGTTCGCCTTTGACTACAAGCCGCGTGGATCACGGGGCACTCTTCTGTCCCCGACTGTATCCCCTCAGCCCTCCTCCCACTCCTCCCCCTCCTCCCTCACCCTCCCCCTTTCCCCCATCCGCCGTCTCTCCTACCTCCTCCCCGCCCCCTCCGCCTTCCCTGCCTCTCCCCCCCCCCCCTCCGCAGGGAGTGGTGCACACGACGGGCGGCTACATGGTGTACGCAGCAACAACCTTCAAGTTTGCGTTTGACTACAAGCCGGGCGACGTGTACTGGTGCACGGCGGACTGCGGGTGGATCACGGGGCACTCGTACCTCACGTACGGCCCGCTGCTCAATGGCGCCACCATCGTCGTCTTCGAAGGGGTGAGCTGAGCGCCATGCACGCATGATCAGATGAATGGCACTGAGGGAATGTGAGGGGGATGCGAGGGGATGTGAGGAGGTTTGAGCACTCTCTCATCCAGTATAGCCACAGCCTCGTTGCACAAGTCAGCACCCTCGGCACTTGCGGTTTGGCTTTGCCAGTCTCTCCTCTATTCCCTCCTCCCCCTCCTCTCCACTCTGCCGCCACTAACCCTCCCTTGTTCCAGTCCAGACCCAGCCCACCTACTCCCGGCCCCTACCCTACCACCACCCTCCTAACCTTCCCTCCTCTTCCCTTCCGCCCCTCTCCTCCGCTCTTCCCTCCCCCTTCTGCTCCTACCGTGGACCTATGACAGACGCCCACGTGGCCGGATCCGGGGCGGTGGTGGCACATAGTGGACAAGTACAAGGTCACCATCTTCTACACCGCGCCCACCGCCATCCGCTCCCTCGAGGCCTGCGGTGACTCGGTCAGTGCTGCCACTCTCTCTCTCCCTTCCTCCTCTCTGCCCTCAGCTGCCGCAGCTGCCTCACTGCCTCACAGCATCACAGCGTTCACTGCCTCGCTGCTTCTCCTCGCTGCATGTGTGTCGCACTCTTGCACGTCAGTGCTGCCTCTCTCTCTGCCTCTCTCCCCCTCACTCTGTCTTGCTGCTTCTCTGCTCTTCTCTGCATGCGCGTCGCACTCTTGCACCCTGTGACGCATGCACTCACTTCATTAACTCACTCACTCCCCTCTCCTCCCCACCCCCGTCCTTCCCTCGGCTTCCCACCGCAGTACGTGCGCCGCCACTCCCGCGCATCTCTCCGGGTCCTCGGCTCCGTGGGCGAGCCCATCAACCCCAAGGCGTGGCGCTGGTACTTCGAGGTCGCTCACCCACTCGTTCCTCCACTCTCTCCTCCAACCGCTCCCCTTCTCCCCCACCCACCAGTACGTGCGCCGCCACTCGCGCGCATCTCTCCGCGTGCTGGGTTCCGTGGGCGAGCCCATCAACCCCAAGGCGTGGCGCTGGTACTTCGAGGTCGTCGGCGGGGGCCGCTGCCCGATCAGCGACACGTGGTGGCAGACCGAAACCGGCGGCATCTGCATCACGCCGCTCCCCGGCGCATGGCCGTTAAAGCCCGGCTCGGCGTCTCTCCCGTTCTTCGGAATCGAGCCCGTGATTCTCGACCAGCAGGGGAGGGAGCAGGAGGGGCCGTGCGAGGGGTACCTGTGTCTGCGCCGCCCGTGGCCGGGAATGGCGCGGACGCTCTTCGGCGACCACACGCGCTTCGAGGCGACGTACTTCAGCGTCTGGAAGGGCTACTACACCACCGGCGACGGCGCGCGGCGCGACCGCGACGGGTACATCTGGCTGACGGGGCGCGTGGACGACGTGATTAACGTTAGCGGGCATCGGATCAGCACGGAGGAGGTGGAATCGGCGTTGGACGCGCATCCCGCGTGCGCGGAGGCGGCGGTGGTGGGGTACGACCACGAGGTGAAGGGGCAGGGCGTGTACGCGTTCGTGACGCTCATGGACGGCATCTCGCCCAGCGAGTCGCTGCGCAAGGCGCTCAGGGACACCGTGCGCAACGAGGTGCGCGCGCCTGCCTGCCTGCCTGTGTGTGTGTGCGTGCATGTGCGCGCGTGTGCGCGCGTGTGTGTGCTTCCTTGTTCTGTTTCGTGCGCTCGTCCTGTTCCCACGTGCTGTTTCGGGCTGCTAGATCCTTCCTTCCTTTTTCCCTCTCGGACCCATCGCGCAACACCTTTTCCTCCCGTGGCTTGTGTTGCGGTGACGTAACGTGGCATGCACGCAGATCGGGTCGTTTGCGGCGCCGGACGTGATTCACTGGGCGCCGGGGCTGCCCAAGACGCGCAGCGGCAAGATCATGCGCCGCATCCTCAGGAAGATCGCCGCCAACAAGCTTGATGAGCTGGTAAGTGTGAGACGTGTGAGGGGTGGGAGGGTGGGATGGGAAGGTGGGAGGGTAGGGAGAGAGGGTGGGCGAGTGGGACAGGGTGACATGGCTCTGGCTCGGGGGAATGGTGGGCGGAGAGGAAGGGATGGCATGGCAGGCAAACATGAGACATGAGTCATGAGTCAGTTATTGATGCAGTCATTTCCTCATGGCGTGGAGGATGGTCTGTGCTCAACTCCCTGCTTCCACTTCTCACACACTGTGTCTTTTTTTACAGGGTGACACATCATCTCTGTCCAATCCTGCCATAGTGGACGAGCTGGTTTCCTTGAGGGGAAAGTGAGGGGCAAGATAGGCCTTGCCTTTGCTCCATGCAGCATGCTGCTGCTGGCGCGGTGAAAATGACGCAGCAGCGCCTCTTGTAATTACGAATGCTGAGCCAGAAGTGGAAGGTTATGTTTGCACGAAAGCTTCTGTTATTTCCATAAATTTTGATAGGGGAAAATGTGGTATGTAGCTGTTCCTATTTGAAGCTTAGCTGTTTTTGTTGAAGTAAGAAATTTTATTTCGGGATGTGTATATCATTTGCTACTGTAACTCTGCCTTTGTTTATTGGACGCGAGGCAGCTTGTAGTGGTCTTTCTTTTCCAGCCAGCCAGCGCAATCCACACATGTTCCACATCATAACTTCCATTTCTCCTGCTGAATGAGTAGAAGCTATTGGTCAAAAGTGTGGACCTACGATATTGTCCAATCACTATGGGTGCAATGACATGTCAAGTACCTTCTCCGTCGTGGCAGCGAGACCGTTGCTGCCAAGTAATCCGATTAGCCAATGGTGTTGCTTCCCGGAAAATCACGAATTTCGGTGTGCTTCCCACAGCCATGGAACCCAAAAAATCATGCCCTCCACTCGCTAGGCTCGTTTCTTTGTTCATACCTGTGTCTGCTGTTGTTCTCTCACGGAACATATTTTTGCCCGTTGTCAATGAACAGTGTTCCACATTTTGCACTTTTAACACGTGCCAAAATACCTTTCTTAGGCTTGTACACCACCACCACATTTCGCACACCGTTTATCCGTTTCCTTTGTGCGGTGGAGCCCATCTGCCCGTCATCCAAATGCACGTCACCAGATCAGGGTCATGATGCACCGCATCGTGGGTAAACTTTTCCGTCTTCCGAGGATAAACCTTCTCCTCCGAGTGACTTTTGTGTATACCCATGAGCTGCATGTTAACTACAAGGTCTAGAAAAATTACACGAGGGCGGACTAACGATATGTTATCTATGCGTTCTCTGTTTGTTTTTGTTCTTTGTGTTAACCCCGAAGTTCCGAAGAATGTATTCACATACCCCACCCAGACGAGACCCCTTGAAAATTCGCGACTCGTTCGTCCCGTCTATTCCCACACCGCGGATTTTGATCTTCGTGTGGTTGTGAGCTGGCCTAAAGGGGTGGTTGAGCTCAGCAACGAGCCTAGTGACGCCGCCAATGCGTGGCTGCGCTTGATCCATTCTCGGGCCTGGAAGGGAGTGTCACTGTCGGGGGAGCGCCAGGGGAATTCGGCTCGGCCCGGCAAAGGGAGGGGGGAAAACCGCTAATTCCGCCACTGCCGTGCGGATAACTTCCGCGCCTGCATTCCCAACAATGCATTTTCCGCCAACTCCCCAAAGTTTTCCACATCTTTCCCCCAAATTCCCCCTTTTCCGCCAACTCTTCCCCCGCTTCCCCAGCCCCGCACTCTCATGCGGTCCTCATTCTTCCCATCCCACCCAACACAACCAACCGCTTCGGGTACAAAGCCCCCTCTCGCTCACTCCGTTCCTCAGTCACTTGCAGCTCCATCAATCACCTTTTCTTTTAGCTTTTTATCAGAGCGGCAACAGGCTCAACTCAGGCTTGGGTTCGGCCCATCACCAGCGCAGGCGCGAAGGCACAGACAGAAGTCATGGCTGCTGCTGTTTCCTCTGCCTTGCTTTCCGGCTCCGCAGCGGTCCTCGACCGCCGGGGAGCTTGCGACGCGAGGACTTCCTCGCTTCGCGCCGCCACTTCGTCGGCTGCTGCTGGTTCCGCCGTTTCCTTGCTTCCGACCTCATCACGTCGTTCTAAAAGCCTCAACCGTCTCGCTGCGCGCGCGTCGGCTTCAGACTCATCGTCAATTGGACCTCTCGTCACCGACAGGAGCCATGGCGTACTCTCCGGCGAGTGGGACAAGAGCGTGTCGCTCCTCACATACGAAGACCTGTCGCATCACCTCCAGAATGTTCTCATCCGCGGATTGGTCGAGGACTCCGAGGCGGCTTCCATGGAGCCTGTTCCTCTGACAACCTCGAGGAGACATGGAATTGTGTCCGGCGAGTGGGACAAGAGCGTGTCGATGCTTCACTACGAAGACCTCTCGACTTACTTCGAGGCGACGCTGCTGCAAGGCCTGCAGGAAGACGCGGAGGAGAAGTACGTACCGCTCGAGGCGGACCGCGCGCACGGCGTCGTGTCGGGCGAGTGGGACAAGAGCATCTCGATTCTCAGCTACGAGGACCTTTCGCAGCACCTTCTCGAGAACTTCCCCGCGGGCTCCGCGGCTCCCGCGCCGGAGCAGGTGGTGCCGCTGATGGCGGATAGGAGCCATTGCGTGCTGTCGGGCGAGTGGGACACGGGCGTGACTTATCAGAGCTACGAGGATGTGAAGTTCCACCTGCAGTCGAAGATGGCGAAGGAGCGCCGTGCAAATTAGCTGGTAACCATGTAAAATTCAGCTAGTCGCACGATGTGCGATGCTCGCGTCCAATCTGCCGATAATTCTGCCGCCTGCTCTAGCAGGACCTAGTATGCTCACGCCTGTAAATGTCTCTAATGCCAATAGAGGTGGGGTACGTCAATTACGGAAACTTGATTCGCTCTGTTCAATACTTATTATGGAAACGCTGTTCAGTTGTTTGTTATCCACTCCTCCGTTGACTCTGACTAGCATAAGCTGCTACCTTTTGCTACAAGACTGGTTGGTGCAGTCAATCTAGTGCTGCATGGTACTTGCATGTCTGGCCATAAATGCCAACTCTTGGGGTCTTCAAACCGGTTCACAGCTTCAGTCCATGGCTACCGTCATACCGTATTCCTGTCCTGGTGTACTAGTGCATAACACATGCTTCAAAACACTAAGGGAACCTTGATACATACAGACAACTCAAATGATTCCAGCAATACATTCCAGAGTACTAAATGCTACCCAACTGGAGCAGGCTGAAGAGTGTACTGGTGGTGCAGGGTGATCCTATTGCGCACCTCGTCCCTCTCCCTGTTCACCACACCCACCTGCCGCTGGGAGCCTGTGAGTGGTGGTGTGTGGTGTGGCATGCGTAGCCCACGCGCTGTGCCGGGACGTTGGTGCTGTTGCTGTGCATGCGCATGCTCATGCTCATAAGTACGCATCTGCTGCTGCTGCTGCTGGTCGTGATCATGCTGCTGCTGGGTCTGTTGTGCTTCAGTGAGGAGCTGAAGCAGCTCACGTGCCTGCCAGCACACACAACCAGTGGATGGATACATGCGAGGATTTTAGGGGCCGTGGATGGGAATGCATGCTGGTCGTGCGCTGAAAAGTAACGAGGAACAGACACCATAGTGTGTGCATGTATCGGTGTGCGCGTGCACACACTCGTGGTTGCAAGTGGATGCAACATGCATGTGCGTACGTGGTTGCATATGTGTATGTGCAAACAAAAGCTCCTGCTCACCTTCCTCCTGACTCGTTCAGTCTGCCCCCTCCCCTCCACCATCCTCCCCAGCAACGCCTCCACCCTCAACCCCACCACCTCTTCCCTCCACGACTCCCTCCCCTCGGTCGCCACCAGCAGCAGTGTCGTCACTGCCGCCTCCCTCCCAAGGCTCGACCCCTCCTCAATCACCCTCCGCATTCCAGCGATCCCTCCGGCATTCACGATAGCCTGCCGGCCTTCCCCTGCTGCCGCTAGCGACGCCAGCAGAACAGCACAGTCCTCTACCAGAGTACCCCGCGCGTCGTCCCTCTCGCAAACGGTGCTCACTATATGGGGTACGATCCCCGTCGCCACAATCAGCGGCTTGTTCGGGCGGTATATGGAGAGGTAGTAAAGCGCACGCAGCGCGATGATATGCGCGGGGAGCGAGGAGGGGGAGGGGGGAGGCGACGGCTGCAGGTGGAAGGAGAAAGACGTGGAAGCGGAGGAGTGAGAGGAGGAGGCAGAGGAGGAGGGCGGACAGGTGAAAATAAACACAGTGGCAAGAGACGGGATAGCTCCGAGTTTTGCAATCTCTTTTTTCATGTCGTTGTTCTTCGCGAGACTGAACAGCACTGCTGCTGCGTGCTCCTGTATAGTCCGGCTGGCTGCCTCACTGAATGTCACATGGGCTGATGCTGCAGCCTCTGCTATGGGACGAGGCCTGGATGGTGCGTTGCTGTTGCTGCTGTTGCTGTAGGTGTTGCTGCTGCTTGCTCTGTGCTGGCTGCTCCTGTTGCCTGTCGTGGTGGTACTGTTGTTAACGTTGCTGCTGCAGTCCCAACCTCCCCCTTCCCCAATCCCACTCCCACCGACGTTCCCCTCCCGGGCCCCACCACTACCCACACTGCCCCCACCCCCACCCCCCGCATGCCACACCATGCACGCACACGCATGCTCCAACAACTCCACAACAGGACAAACGGCGCCGGCCGCCTGCAGCAGCCTCTGGTTCACATCGAGAATCGAAACGTTCCGAAGCGCAGCGATGGAGCTCTCGACCAGGTCCGGGAGCTGCCGAGCCTGCGTGAGAGCGAGGAGCGGAGGGATTCCCCCAGCCACAGTGATGTACTCCCGCCAGCGCGTGCCGCGGCGGGAGAGATGGCGCAGTAATTCGCATGCCGCTAAGATGCCCACTGGATCTGCTTTTGCCATTTCCTCTTTGAGTAGTTCTACTGGGTTCATGTTCATGCCCCCGGTGCTGCTGCTGCTGCTGCCCATGCTAGCGGTGGGAGTGGCAGCAGGAGTGGCAGCAGCAGTGGTGGTGAGAGCAGCAGTGGAGGTTTCTGCGGGGGAAGCAACGGCAGGAGAAGCAGAAACAGCATGAGGGGCAGGTGGAGGAGCAGGAGGAGCAGCAGAAGCGGTGATAGTAGCAGTGTTCCTGGTGGTGGTTGCAGCAGCACTGCTGGCGTGAGCAGTTGCAGAAGCAGCTGGCGCAGCACAGGGGTCAAGCATGCTGGTTCCATCACTGCCAGAGCCCGCAGCAACATCAGCAGCAGCAGCAGCAGCAGCAACGGCAGCAGAAGAAGCCACGGCAGCAGCAGGAAGAGTGTGTGAATCAGGAGCATCAGCAGCACCAGGTGCAGCATCAGCAACAGCAGCAGCAGGAGGCCTGGAGTGTCTTTTACCCGTGGCAGCAGAAGCAGAGGACAGAAAGGCTCCCACCCTGACCCGGCACCCCGACCGTACACCCGACCCTGATTCCGAACCAGATCCGTCACTCCCGTCCGAACCTGAACCGCACGCCCATTTACCGGACCTCCCAGACCCATCACCACCCTCTCCACCCTCTCCTCTCCTCCGTCTGCCCCTCTTCCCCACACACCCCTTGCCCTCCTCTGAACCATCACTACTTGTGTCCCCCTCAACCTGCCTTGCACCCGCACCCATCCCATGGCTTCCCCTTTCCCTTTCACTCTGCTTTGGCGCTGCCCCCATCTTTGCCTCGTCCTCAGCTACCCTCTTTCCCGTGTGCCGTCCTACAGACGTCTGCCGCAGCAACGTTTGAGGCACCTCAGAAGGCGACACGTGAGGCGCCTCAAACGACGAGCTGTGAGACGCCTTGAGAGGCGAGCTTTGAGGCGTCTCAAGAGCCCCTACCGCATCGCCCACCTCTTGCCCCCTTGCCTCGTGTCGTCTGATAGACGTCTGCCGTTGCAAGCCCCCCTGCTGCTGCGCCCACTGCCCTTCCCCTGCCGCAGTGGTAGCAGCAGGAGCAGTATCATCATCAGTAGCAGTGGCAGCAGCAGGAGCAGATGAAGCCTTTTCCTCCTTCCTGGCCCTCTCCCCACTGCCTTTGCCCCATCGAAGCCCGGAAACCGGTGATTTGGCAACAGCAGCAGCTTCAGCTGGTGGGTTGTAGGGAAGGACAGAGGAGCGGGCTGATCGCCTGGCAGGAGGGAGAGGCGATTGGGAGGCGGTTCGTGGCGTGGGAACGAGTGGGGGCCGGCTAGGGGACCATTTTGGCGTTACTGGTGGTGTTGGTGATGATGGAACTGCTGCTGACCTGGCTGATACTGGTGTTGGTGATGGGACTGGTGATACGGCTAGTGTTGCAGTTTGAGGGTGAGAGGAGGGCGGGGGGATACTGAGAAGCGGTGGTGGTGGCAGGGGGAAGAGCCCGGTTGAGGTAGAGGGGTTGGTGAGGAGGCTGTTGAGTGGAGGTTGGATGGGAGGAGAATGCATGGGAGGAGGTTGGATGGGAGAAGACGGTGCTGCTGCTGGTGGTGGTGCATGAAGATGGAGAGAGGGTGCAGGACTGGCTATAGTGGTTGCTTCTGCTGCTGCTGACGATGGTGTTGACGCTGGCAATGGTGCTAATGCTGCTGCTGCTGCTGCTGCTGCTGTTGATTGTGCTGCTGCTGCTGATGCCGACGGTGGTGCTGACGGTAATGGTGACGATGGTGCAGAGGAGCGATGACGAGGAGGAAGACCGGCGGTGGCAGCGGGAGGAGGCGGACGAGGAGGGAGAAGAGAGAAGGAGGGGAGGTTGGAAGGGAGAGAGGTCGTGGGGCGCAGGAGGGCGATTCTCTCTGGTTTAGACTTAGAGGCTGGGGGGTTGGAGGATCGAGTGAGGGAGAGAGCAAGAGGGTGGGCAGGAGAGTGGGCAGGAGAAGGAGCAGGAGAGGAGGATAGGGAGCGAGATGTGGATATGCGAGCGGTTGGGTTTGCGGGTCGCTGGTAAGGGCTGAATCTTCTAAGGACGGGTTGAGAGTCTGGGCTGCCGCTGCTGCTGCTGCTGCTACTGCTGCTGCTGATGGTGCTGACGCTAGTGATGCTCTGACTGTCCTCCTCCTCATACTCAGGAGCAGCAGCTGCTGCAGCGGTGGTGGCGGCAGCAGCGGCGGCGGCAGCAGCCGAAGCAGCAGCACGACCCAAAATGTCACCATCATCAGCAGCACCAGCATCATCAGCATTATCACCATCATCACCATCACCATCAGCATCAGCATCACCATCAAGGCGAAATGAAGAGTCTTCGCTATCTCCTATCCTCCTGCTGCTGCCCATCTCCTCATCCCCACCATCTCCCATCTCCACCACCCCATCTCCCATCTCCACCACTCTATCTCCCATCAGCAGTGGTAGAGATGACAATGATGCGTCTGCAGCAGTGGCAGTAGCACGAGCATCATCATCAGCAACAGCAGCAGCAGCAGCAGTGGCAGCAGGTGGCGTTGATGGCAGGTGCAGGTTACCTATGTTGGCTATAGACAAACATACCGCCACCACTGCTGCAGTAGCTGCTGGTGCTGGTGCTGCTGCTGCTGCTGCAGGTGAAGGGGAAGCATCGAGCTGGGCAGCAGAAGCACCATCCGCGTTAAGAACGTCCTCTCCAGTAGGCAATCCAATACTGAAACGATTGGTTACATCACCACTACTAACACCATTGCCTCCACCACTGCCACTTCCACTGCGATCACCGCTATTGACTGTACTGACACCACTCTCCAAAGTGCTTTCACTCGCCTCCTCTTCCACCTCCACCGTCCCTCCTCTCTTTCTCACTCCCTCTCTCACCTCCGCACTTCCTCCACTCCTACCGCTTACACTCTCTCCTCCCCCACTCTCGCTTCTCCCATTCCTCCCTCCTCTCGCAACCAACATTCCACCCACACCACCAGCAGCAGCAGCAGCAGCAGCACCACCAGCAGCAGCAGCACCACCACCAGCACCACCAGCTGCAGCAGCAGAGCAAGCCGCTACATGCCAGTCGTCCCCGTCCCTCCCAGACCCGCTCCCCCATCTGATCCCAGCCACGCGCACCACACGCACGCCCCGGCCCCCCATGCTCCCCCGCTCCTCCAACGAATGCCCCCGTTGCAGCACCCGCGCATGCTGCCTCCCGGGGGGGAGGGGGAGAGGCAGCAGAACATGCATACCCGCCCCTGCATACCTGCTTCCTGCCAGCCCCTGCTCTGACTCGTGAGGTGCTGCTGAAGTCTTTCCAGGGGGGAAAGGCAGAGGCAGCAGGTACCTGCTTCCTGTCCGCCTCCACTGCGAATCCGATACACCTGGCTGCTCTGCTTGCCATGCTTGCCCTGCTTGCCCTGCTTGCCCTGCTTGCCCTGCTTGCCCTGCTTGCGCTGATTGCGCTGATTGCGCTGATCGTCCTCCCACTACCCTACTCACTCCCCTCCCATCGTCCCCCAGTGCGGCCTCCCGTTCCTCTCTCCCCATCATGCGCAGTGCAGCACCCACATCTCTCGAACCTCCCTTTCCATCCGCTCGCTCCTCCCCACTCGCCTTCTCAACCACACCCTCACTCCCACTGTCACTCCCACTCCCACTCCCACTACCACTACCACTGCCACTGCCACTCCCGCTCCCGCTCCCACTACCATCACCATCACTGCCCTTACACCCAGCCGTGACTCTATCATGCCTCAATACTTCTTGCTTCAACCCTAATCCACCCCACACCTGTAGCCCTTCCCTGCCCTCCCTCCCATCCCCCTGTTGCTCCCCTCCTTTCACCTCTTCCTCCCCTTCCCTCCTTTCCCATCCTTCCAATCCCCCCCATCCTGTCACCCCTCCAACCTCTCTTAACCTCTCATACCACTCTCCCTCCGACACACACCTGCTCAGGCCCCCCACACTTCCCTCCCAACCTCCCCGCTCTCCTCTCCCGTCCCACCTCTTCCCCTCCTCCCGCACACTCCCCCCTTCCCTCTCCCCAACACCCCCACTTTCACTCCCCCCTGCCACACTCTCCCTATCTCTCTCCCCCACTCCCTCCTCCCCCACCAGCACCTGTTCCAGTTGCCGCTGCCGCTGGCTGGCAGTCCTAACTAGCAGGTCCATAATAGAGGACGACACAACCACTCTATGAACCACCTCGCCTTGCTCCATCCCACCCACCGCCGGCCTCACACCACCAGCGCCAGCAGCAGCAGCAGCAGCAGCAGCAGCAGCAGCAGCAGTCAAGCCAGCATTCGGTGTGGTGGTGGTGGTGGCACCGTCAGCACCAGTAGAAGCAGCGACAGTTGACGCAGGGGCGGAAGAAGCAGCAAGGGTGGCAAGAGCGGGGTTGGGATGGCAGCGCATACTGCTTTCCTCTGACTCAGTCCAGAAGCTTCCACTCTCCTCGCTCACAAACTCACTGTTGCTCGCATCCTCTTGCTCCTCCTCATCGTCCTCCTCATCCTCATCTCCCTCCTCATCCTCGTCGTCTTCCTCTTCCTCTTCCTCTTCCTCTTCCTCTTCCTCTTCCTCTTCCTCCTCCTCATCCTCTTCCTCTTCCTCTGCCCCTTCCTCTTCCTCTTCCTCGTCCTCTTCCCCATCCTCCTCTTCCTCCTCCCCATTCTCTTCCTCAACTTCCTCGTGTGTCTCCTCTTCTTTTCCCATCATCACTGTATGAATCGCCTTCCTTCCTTCCCTCTCTTGCTCCTCAAAATCCTCCCTCTCCTCCAACCCACCTTCTCTTCCCTCCAACTCTCCTCCTCCCCCCTCCAACCCACTCTCTCTCCCTTCCACCCCACCCTCCCTCTCCTCCACCGCACTCTCTCCCCCTCGCATCATATGCTCCTCAAACCGTCGCCTATACCCAGCCCTCCTCTTATCCGCCTCCCACGCACTCCTTTTCTCCTCCCCTCTCTTCCAAGCAGGGCTACCCACATCACTGTTACTCCTCACAAACGCCGGCGTCAGCAGCGGCAGCCACTTCTCACCCCCTCTACCATCCCCACCCTTACCGTCACTCCCCCTGCTCCCCCTGCTCCCCTTACTGTCACACCCTCTACTGTCACTGCCCCGGCTGCCAAAGCTGTCTATAAGGAACGAGTCCTCGTCGTCCTCTGTGCCGATGCGAAGGCCCAGAGCCAGGCGGAAGGGATGCAGGGAGAGGGAAGAGGAGGCGGGGACATGGCTGGAAGAACCAGAAGCAGGAGGCTTGCTGCTCTTACCATCACCATCGGCATCACCATTGGCATCACCATTACCGTCACCATCAGCGTCATCTGAATCATCAAAACTATCGATGGAAAGAAAATCGGTATGAGCATCATCAACCCCTCTCCCATCCGCGGCAGCAGCAGACGACCCAGCAGCGGCAGCAGCAGACGACCCAGCAGCGGCGGCGGCGGCGGCGGCGGCGGTGGCGGCGGCGGTGGTGGTGGTGGTGGCTGTACCAGCGGCAGTGGCGGTTGTTCTGGAGATGGCGAGAGGGTGGATGAACGGGGAGTACATGGGAGGGGTGGGGTGGATGATGGCAGGCAGAGAGCGACCCCGAGTGGGGGGCCGGCATTGAGACAGGCGCGCAGCACCTACAGTGCTGCTTGGATAGCGCTGCTGCCCGCGGTGGTGGTTGTGGTTGCCACTGGGAGCACGAGCACTGTAATCACCATCACCATAACTATCATGAGCACCAGATGTATAGTCATTTTCACTGTCAGTACGGAAGGCGGTGCTAGTGGGGTGGATGGTGGGCGATTTGAGCAGCTCAGGCATGTCATAGAGTGCTTGCTTCTCCGCCACCTCCTCCTCCTCATCTTTCCATACGTCCATTCTTTGCTGCTTGCTCTCTGCTCCTTGTTTCCTCCCTCCTTGCCAGCCCTCCATCTTATATTTTTCCGCTTCTGCTTCTGCTTTTGCTTCTTCCCTTTCCTCCCCTCTGCTGTCCGCCAAACGTTCTGTTTCTGTTGCCGCTCTGCCTTGATATCGTTCCCCGATTTGTTCCCCAAACTTCCCTCTCTCTTCTTCAGCTGCCTGCTCTCCCCTCCCTCGTCCTTCCTCCTCGCTTTCCCCTTCCTCCTCCCCTTCCACCTCGCTTCGCCCCTTCACAAATCTCCCATACCCAACCACATTCTCCTCTTTCTCCTCCTCCTCTTGAAGAGCCTTGCTGAAACCCCACAACCGCTCACGCCTCCCCCTCGCTTCCAATCCCTCCCCATATCCTCTTATCTCCTCTTTCGACTCACTCACCTCACCTTCCCCTTTTCCGTTTCCTGTCCCCCCTCGCTCTCTCTCCCGCTCCCCTCGCTTTCTCTCCCGCTCCAATCGCTCTCTCTCCTGCTCCTGCTCCTGCTCCAGCTCCCTCTCCCGCTCCCACTCCCACTCCCGCGCCCTCTGCTGCACTCTCTCTGTGTGATACAGATCCCACTTCTGCTGTTGAAGCATTTGACTATCCCACTTCCTCACCTCTCCTTCCGCTTGTCCTTCCCTTGCCTCCTCTCCTTCTAACTCCCGCTCCAGCTCACGCTTCCACTCCCGCTCCCGCTCCTGCTCTCGCTCCCGCTCTTGCTCCTGCTCCCGTTCCCGTTCCCGTTCACATTCCCGTTCCCGCTCCCGCTCCCGCTCCCGCTCCCGTTCCTGCTCCTGCGCCTGCGCCTGTTCCCTCTGCTGCGCCCTCTGTGCGTGATACAGCTCCCACTTGTGCTGTCGAAGCATCTGCCAGTGCATCTCTGCAGCAACCATCTGACTCTCCCCTGTTCCCAACCACCCCATACCCTCTTCATGACCCCTACCACTACCACCACCACCAACATCACCACCAACACCAACACCACCACCAACACCACCTCCTCCTTCTCCTTCGCCTCTGCCATCCACACTGCTTTCCCCAAACCCCATGATCCCCCTCCCAAAGCTGAAACTTGCTCCTGGAGCTGCATCAGCATCCACAGCAGCTTCAGCACCAGCAGCAGCAGCAGCAGCAGCAGCATCAGCAGCATCATTACCGTCAGCAGCAGCACCGCCAATACTGACACCCCCGTCACCAGCAGACGCACTTTGAGCAGCACCAACGCCGCTGCTGCCGCCGCCGTTGCTGCTGCTGCTGCTGCTGCTGATGCTTGCATGGCTGCTGCTGCTTGCATGGCTGCTGCTGCGTCGTGCCAAGCCCACGGCCACGCCCACAACCCCCGCTCCTGCCAAAGAGGGTCGCGAGCCCTCACCATGGCCACTAATGCCATCTGGCCTGCTGCTAGGGCTCGTGTCGCTGCAAGCACGCCTAGCGCGATACCTAGGGCTGTGCTCGTCAATGCGTTGCACAGATTGCGTCTCGCGTTGCCCTTCTTGCTCCCCGCGCTGACTACCCTGCCGTGGGTTGCGCTGCTGCCGTAGGTGGTAATCACTTCCGCTTCCTCCGCCTCCTCCTCCGCTAGAGTTGCCCTCTTCTCTGGAAGGCGCAGAAAAGGCCCTCTCCGCCGTTTCCTCCCCTTCCTCCCTCTGCACCTCCCTCCCCAACACTGCGTTCCGCCCTCTCCGCTCTCTGTATTCACCTCCGCCCCACACGGGTTGCGCCATGTACTCGCGGGATATGGCGCGCGCGGACGGGCTTACGTTAGCGCGCGAGGAGAAAGACGTAGAGCGCGGGGAACGGGCGGAAGAGCGCGGGGAGATGGTGGACGAGCGGGGGGGAACAGCGGTCGAGCGGGGAGAGACGGCGGAAACAATAGAGGATGAACGGCTGATGCTGACTGGGGAGTCGCGGGTATCATATCTAAAAGATTGTCGGTAACCGGGATAATTCTCAAAGTTTTGCGCTTCGGGAATGTCGATAATAGCGGGTGGAACGGAGTAAGGCGACGTGTTCCAGTTTCCCTGTAGAGGAGTCGTCGCGGCCGTCGCCGCCGCCGCCGCCGCCGCCGCCGCAGCAGCAGCCGCATTAGCCGAGGAGGATTCGGGGATGGTGGTGGAGAAAAAGTGTTCCCTCCGCGCATAGATAGCCGCTGCGATCGAAGCCGCTGACGTGGCAGGATCGATGGCGAGGCGGTCACTACCATAACCGCCATCGCTGCCGATGATGCTGCTGTCGTCATCTTGCGAGTAGCTGACGTCAAGCAACTCGCCTTCCTCCCATGGCTCCTCTTCCCCCTCCCCGTCCCCCACCACCCATGGGCAAGACTCGCGCCCGCCCAGCAGCGGGAATCGGCGCGCTGTGATGGTCACGCCGAGGCGCTCCATGAGAAAGCTTCCTAGAACGAGGAGTTTACGAAGCGAGGAGGGAGGGAGCGAGAGAAACCGGATGGACTTGACATGCTGGTTAGACGATCTTTTTCAGATTCTCAAAGCGACCTGGAGTATTTGAGCCGTTCTATTCCATTTTCTGATTTTCCATCGTTCTACGGGAAGGCGATTCGCGGATAACGGGCTAGCGGGTTTGGCTTTTGCATCGACTCAAAAGTCAGCTCGAACACTACGTCGAGAGTGCTGCTATGTCGCGAATTCGCGGATAGCGCCAGCAGTATTTCCTGTGAAAGTCCGGCGCATGATGGGCGGGCTACTACGGGCCAATCGGCAGGCGCACGAGACGAACTATTGGGCGAGAAAGATGAGTAAATGGTCGAACAAACGGACGAACAAAGCGGACGAACAGACAGACGAATGAAACAATGAAATAATGCAGAAACAAATTCGACGCTATGCTCGCTAGTTGTACCACTACTGCTGGTTATAGTTGTTTATGAAACGAGCAAGTCGAAAGAACTACTGTCTTGTGTGTTGCGTAAAGCCAGCTTCGCGCTTCGAAGGAATGGGATGTGAATGCGGTCATGTGAATATGGCATTTGTGGTGAAGGTGATTGCATGGGCGGAGGATCTGGCCGGACTAAAGACACTTGAGGAAATGGGCGAGATGAGGGAGGTCTCGGGGGGGGGGGGGGGGGGGCGCCGAAAGTTTGGGGGGGAAGGGGGAAGTGTACTGTATGGGTGGCTAGCCAGCAGTGTGAAGCGAGCGCGGCGAAATGTACAGCGACGTCATGCCACGCATGACGAGAGTCGCTCCACTTCGCATGAACGGGATGGGTGGGGTACGAGGGAAGAACCTCATCATCCTAGAAATCCGGGACGGGATGGGATGAACTGCCATGGCCGCGTTCTGCCCGCTCGGCTCGGCTGCTTTCCGCAGTCATCTGCAAACGCGTCTCGGCGGCATCAACTGCAGCCTTGCAAATCTCGATTGTTGCGATTGTTTCTGCGAAGAAATGCGGTGCACAGTGAAATCATGTTGTTGCTGACGGGGAGCTTTTGGCACAACTGCGAGCTCAGTTGCTTTCTTCACACCAAGGTAACACGGTTCAGCTGCTTTCTCAACCGCCCAGAAAAGTATTACCGACAAGAGATGGATTGGACCTACATTTTCCACAACTGGGCTCCGTTGCTATGAAGCCTGTCGTTCGTACGTTATGGAAAGGTGTGTACTGGTAAAGCATCTATCACTACATATTTCAAACCTATTGTGTGAAAATGCTTACATAAATACCATCCTCTGTTTACAAAAATAAGCAAAGACTTGGGTGGAGGAGGGCGGGGGGCTGGTCAATTGTGCACCACACGATGTGTAGGCGCTGTCGACGGCCTTGTACGACAAATCACTTGCCCAACTCCACTTGCATCGCGCGCTCCGAGTTTCACCAACCCCGCCATTTCTCCAAATCAACAATTCTTCCTTTGTCGGCAGGTTGATTTGAAAAGGCCGTCCGATCTTGGCGGCATGCAGGTCAAGCGGCTTCAACGTTTGGGTGTCCGGTAATATGTTTGCATGTGAACTTCTTCCGACAAAACCCAACGCCTGGTAGCGAAAGTGTAGCTGAAACTTTGAGCAAAACAAAAATCAAGTCGGGCTGGGCAGCTGTACAAACTCCGAGAGGAACAACATTCACATCGCAGCGCTTTGAATTTCATTGACCCTGACAATCCTACACCACGTGCCATATTTTTCTCTCTCCCATACAAGTTCAAGCAGACTTGAAAGATTCCAGAGTTCATCTCCTAATCAATCCAACCACCACACCAGCCAGAAGCTGGTAACGCTCCTAACAGCTCCCACCAATCCAAGCTAACATCACACTCTTCTGAAATACAGATGCAGGTGTGTGCGAACACCGACACAGGAAAAAATATCAACCTCTCTCCGTACTTTCTTACACGTGAAACAGCTTCACCACTTGCTGAATCTCCGCGCGGCACACAGGGCAGCCCCACCCCTTGCCCTTCACCTCGCCGAGGCACTCCATGCACCCCGCCACATGCCCACACGGAACACACACCGCCTCCGCCCGTGCATCCCAGCAAATCACACACTGCCCAACCCCCGTGCCAACCTTACTCTCCGCACTCCTGCTTCAACTCCGCTTGCACGCGAGCCGGGTCGTACGACGGGTGTAGCTCCACCTTTGGCGATGCTTCTGGCGCCGCTGCTGCTCCTGCAGCTCCTGCAGCGGTTCCTGCACCTGCCACTGCAGATGCTGGCAGCCCGTAATCCACCTCAATCGGAGTGGTGTCAATGGAAGGGTAAGCGAGAGGCGACGCGGCAAGAGGGGGAGAGAGAGGCGGAGCAGAGGGGGCCGTGTCTGCAGCAGCACGAGCAGCGGGCATGGGGATAGGGGCAGACACAGCAGTGGCAACTGGTGGCGGCTGGTACTGCCCTTCCTGCACCAAAACCGGCGTCTGCTGCTGCTGCTGCTGCTGCGGGTGCTGCGGGTGGTGTTGCTGAGGCAGTTGGGGGAGGGGGGGGGCGATTTGGGGCAGGAGATGCATTAGCAGGACCCCAGCCAGCGTAGCTATCTGCGTTGGTGCTAGAAGATCCCCAATCCGAAGCACCACAACCAGAATCGGCACCGGCACCAGCACCGGCACCAGCACCAACACTGTCATTGCTTCTCATAGACCGATCACCACCACTGCGAAAACCAGTCGACACACTCGCACCAACAGTGGCTGATGCTGCTGCTGCAGCAGCAGCGGCAGCAGGAGAGAAGGGATGAGGGTGATCGGAAGTGGAGGGCCCAGAGTCCCAGCCACCATAAGCTGTGGGAGGAGGGGGGACAGCATCCCAGCCACCCATGTCTGATCCAGCAGCGGCACTGGGAGCACTCGCAGCAGCTGACTGACGGCTGCTGTCTCGTTGACTCCCGTGCTGCTGTGCCGAGGGTGCACGCACTTGGCGCTGTGGAAAGCGGGATGAATGGGCGAGTGGGTTGGAGGGAAGTGGGATGAAAGTGAATGGGTTGAAGGGAAGTTGGGTGAAGCGAAGTGGGGTGAAGCGAAGTGGGGTAGTTGAAGCGAAATAGGTGGAAGGGGTGGAAGGAATCAAGGGAACACGAGAAGACCAGAATCATGTGAAGCACAGAATCATGTGCGAGGAGCAGGATGAGCAGGATGCGTACATGCTGAAAGGAAGAGAAAAGAAAGGGGTGCACAGAGGTGCACATGGGTGCGCATGAGTGTGTGTGCTTACCTGAGGAATGCCCTGGCAAGCGTTGTAGAGCTTCTGCATCTGCCCTGACTCTCCAGAATCCTTGTCCGCTGAGAACTTGTACTTCTCAGCTGCGCTCCACCACACCACATGTGCACCATGGGAAAGGGCGGGCGGGGGCGGCAGGGAGGGAGGGAGGGAGGGAGGGAGGGAGGGAGGGAGGGAGGGAGGGAGGGAGGGAGGGAGGGAGGGAGGGAGGGAGGGAGGGAGGGAGGGAGGGAGGGAGGGAGGGAGGGAGGGAGGGAGGGAGGGAGGGAGGGAGGGAGGGAGGGAGGGAGGGAGGGAGGGAGGGAGGGAGGGAGGGAGGGAGGGAGGGAGGGAGGGAGGGAGGGAGGGAGGGAGGGAGGAGGGAGGGAGGGAGGGAGGGAGGGAGGGAGGGAGGGAGGAGGGAGGGAGGGAGGGAGGGAGGGAGGGAGGGAGGGAGGGAGGGAGGGAGGGAGGGAGGGAGGGAGGGAGGGAGGGAGGGACGGACGGACGGATGGAGGAATGGAGGAGAAACAAAAGGGGGGAAAACGGACAATAGAGAATGGGAAGAGAAATAATGCATTCTGTGTTTGACCCATCATCCATGCACCCCTCAGCAACCTGCTGCACTCTCCTGAACCCCTCTGCACCCCTCCACATCCCTCATCATCCCCTCACACCCCTGTGCACACACGCACCTCTCTGCATGTCCTCTATAACGAGCACAGGGTCGTGTGTGTCCTGCTTGGTGAGGTACACGCGGCAGTGGTGTAGCAGCACCTCTGTTGCCATGGGGGCCTGGAAAACAAAACGGAGCGAGGGAGAGCGACAGTGAGACCAGGGAGGGAAAAAGGAGTGTGTGAGGAGGAGAGGAGAGGGGGGGGGGGGGGGGCACAGCACCTCTGTTGCCGTGGGGGCCTGCGGCACGGCACTGAAAGGGGGCGGAAAAGGGGAAGGGTGAAGGAGGAGAGGAAGGAAGGAATGAAGGAGGATGAGATGAGATGGTGAGTGGAGGGTTGCTGCTGGGGCCATCACATCACATCACATCCGGGGGACCAAGATTGCAACGTACGGGTGGAGCAGCACACTTGTTTCTGTGGGGCGCAAGCGCAAGACCGTGGACAGACAAAGTCGAGGACAAAAGGAGCCGAACAGGCCAGCCAGCGTGCATTGAGACGAACGTCAATTGTGCTTCCCATCCTGGATACTGATCAGTCATCCTGGATAATGCATGTGGCGTGGCCCACCCATGCTCCACATGTGATTCATTCATCCATGCCCAATCCATGGCCCGCCCATCCATGACCCATCTGTGTGACCCATCTATGTGCCCCCTATCGATGTGCACCCATCCATGTGCACCCATCCATGTGCACCCATCCATGTGCACCCATCTATGTGCACCCATCTATGTGCCTCCATCCATGTAACCCATCCACGTGCCCCCATCTATGTGCCCCCATCTAAGTGATCTATGTGCCCCCATCTAGGACCCATCCATGACCCATCCGTCCTACCTACCGAGGGTGAGGCATAAATGTTTAGTCGCTGCCGAGCGTTAGTGCCTTGGGATCCCGGCACCACTGCCACCCACCTGCCATGCCACCATGCATGCATGCACCACATGGGGGAGCACACGGAGCGGGGGAGCACATGGGGGAGCACATGGGGCGGGGGGGCACATGGGGGAGCACATGGGGCGGGGGGGCACATGGGGGAGCACATGGGGCGGGGGGGCACATGGGGGAGCACATGGGGCGGGGGGGCACATGGGGGAGCACATGGGGCGGGGGGGCACATGGGGGAGCACATGGGGCGGGGGGGCACATGGGGGAGCACATGGGGCGGGGGGGCACATGGGGGAGCACATGGGGCGGGGGGGGCACATGGGGGAGCACATGGGGCGGGGGGGCACATGGGGGAGCACATGGGGCGGGGGGGCACATGGGGGAGCACATGGGGCGGGGGGGCACATGGGGGAGCACATAGTGCGGCACATGGAGGGGAGAATGGGGAGAGCATAATAATATGCAAGAGTGGGATGACAAAAGATTATATACAACGATGACACATCCCCAAGCAGCAGCTTCATCATCACATGCAGCAGCAGCAGCAGCGGCGGCGGCGGCGGCGGCAGAAGATGCAAACCAAACCAAACAAACAACCCAGAAAGGAATTTACAAACAAGAGCGAGAGATTGGGCATGGAACGGGATTAACGGGGGTGGAGGGAGAAATTGGAGGGAATTCGGTAGGAAGCAAACAGAGAGGGTATGTAGCGAGCAATAGCAAAGAAAAAAATCAGCTTGCTAGAAAAAAGGCACAATGAGTTAGAGTGGCGGCGAGACGCTTACACTTTCTTGGAGACCCACTGAGGCACGAGCGCCTGCAAGAAGGCTGGTCCGGACAGCTGCTGCTGCCGCACAAAGCCAATGTAGAGTGCCACACGGTTCTGTGCGGTGGAGAGGTGTGTACCCGGGGATGTATGAGTGTGTGGAGAAGGAGGAAGCGGAGGAAAACGTCAATCCCATTGCAATGAGATGAGAAGATGACTACATTGCAACAAAGAGGGTTTACATCCCACTCTTCTTTACATGTCATCCGCTTGCCTCCATATTCTCATCCTCTGCTTGTGAGAGGGTTTTCTCATAGCAGTACATTCTTGTCCCCTTCTCCGATTCTCATTGCAAAAAGAGATTAGAGACAGGACAGACGGAGGAAGAAAGAAAGGAAGAAACAAATGGAAAGAAAAGAAAGGAGAGAACAGAGAGAGGGTGCGGGTAGAAAGGGTTCCCTCGTCCCTCTCACACATCTATGACGCGCGCAGCGCATGCTGTGGTGGTGTGGTGGGGGTGGTGCTGCTCTTGGGAATCCTTGTGGTGCAACACAACGCACCTCTGTAATGCAACCCAAACCCAATTGCGGAGCGCAGCGCAGCGGAGCGGAGCGGAGCGGGGCTACTTCTGGGAACCCTCCAAACTGAAGCGCAACGCAACGCACCGCACAGCACCGCAACGCAACGCAACGCACCGCAACGCACGCACGCACCTCTATGATGCGCGCCATGGTGGGGCGGTGCTGCTCCCACGCTATGTCCAGCGCGCGCCTGCCTATGTCGTTGGGGCGCAGGGGGTCCGCTGCGTGGCGCAGTGGGGAACGCGGAGATGGAGGAGAGAGGGGGAGGAGGGGAGAGGAGAGGAGAAAAGAAGCGAGAAGATGAGGAGGACGGGAGGGAAGGGGAGGGGAGAAAACCGGAAAGGAGAACAGGGCCGAGGAGGGGGAGACGCAAGAGGGAAGGCGTGAGAGAGGAGGAAGAAAGAAAGGGAAGAGAGAAGGAGGGAGGAGAAGGTCGCAGAGAAGGGGGAGTGAGGGGCAGCAAAGGAGGATGGATCGTCCCAGAAAGAGCCGGAAACATAACAAGGAATCATAATCACCCCCCCACCTTACCCTCCTTCCCCCCCTCTTCCCTCTTTTCCCCCCCTCCTCACCCGTCCGTCCGCCTCCCTCCCCCCCCCACCTCCATAGTCGAGCAGAAGCTGTACTGTCTGATCCAGCCCCTTCCTCGCCGCCTGGTGGATGGCTGTTCCGCCCTGCGCCCCTGCTTGGGGGAGAGAGAGAGGGGGGAAGACGGGGCGGGCAGGGGCCGCAAAGGAAGGGAGGGACGCGGAGGGGACGGGAGCGTGGGGGGGAAGGAGGGGAAGGGGAGTAGGAGGGACATACGATATCAGCAAAGGGAAGAGGCAGGCAGGACGGTGTAGGAATGCGGAAGAGAGGGCAACGACCGGGGAAACGTGTTGCAGGGGGGCAAAGAGGGGTGGGGAAGAGGGGCGGGGAGGGGAGGGCAAAGAGGGGGGGGCAATAGGGTTTGGAGTAGAGGGGAAGCAGATGGGTTAGTAATAATAAAAGAGCTCAGGGTCGTTTAAAGACATCAGCGACGCTCGTGATAGGGCGTATCCTGCGTGGAGCACGACATGATAGCATTTGCCCGCGAGTGACAACGACGCAGAAGCGCCATTGACGCCGTTCAAAGCGCGCGTTACTTCCGATCCGCCATAAACGTTAATGACGGAAGAAACCGGTGGGAAATCGGAGGCGTCAAGCGGAGGACGCGTCAGGAATCAGTGGCGGGTGACTTGCCTCGAACGTAAGCGTTGACGTCAGCACCCAGCTGAAGCAGGAGGCGTGCGACAGGAAGCATGTCCGCGCGACTGCATGCGATGATGAGCGACGTGCGACCGTGGCTGTCTCGCCACTGCGACAAGAAAAGTGGAGGAACGGACTCGGGCGATAGGGAAAAAGTAGAGGACAGCGGAGATTAAGCGATTAACTAGGGCAAAAGAGTGGAAGAAGACGCACGCGTAGTCGGTAATAGTGCTTTATGTTTCAATCATAATTCACAGCGTCAATAATAAATATCACTGCTAAGAAGAAAAAAGATCTGTTGGAATCATTACTCTACATTCCAAAAAAAAGCGACGCTTCTATCCAGTATCACTAGAAATCAATCCGCCTCCGTTGCAACTAATGTTTCCGTCAGGCTCGCATACTGTACCTCCATACCCACGCCTTCCTGCCGGAGCCGCTTTATTCCGCCAACATCCGCTCTCTGTGTCGCCTGATACACCATTTCCTCTCGCGACACGCCCTGACCCATGGTGATGGCGACGTTGAAAGTGAGCGCAGTCTTTATTACTAACCGAAACACACGCAATTCCAAGATTAAAATCAGAAGCAGCGAAGGGAAAAGGAGGGCGATGTGGGAGTGATAGCTTCGGTTCTTCCACACACACGCAAGATAAAAGAAATGAAATAGGCGCGGTGGTTTTTGAAGCATGGACGAAAGCTCCTGTTGATGTGTGCAGCAGACAAGACAATGCTTCTGATTCTGCAGTGAACTTTTTGGTCGGTCGAACACGGGCAAATGAGTTTCAAAACGATTTGATGCGGTTCATTGAGGTGAAAGACTCATAAGTACACATATGCTAGTATATCACATACAGGAAAGTTGTGATTGGCTGGGTGGGTGCTGCGACGAACTTGACGGTTGCCGTGGCGTGACTGCTGAAGCCAAGTCCAAGTCCAAGGCATTCTCTCTAATGTGGTTTTTACTTGGAAACCCTGCTCAAAAAGAGTGACGATGTTGATATCTTAGAAAACATAGCCTACACACAGATGACAACATGCATCTTACAAAAAATAACTGCACAACAGCCTGAACATGATGACATAATAGAAGACAGACGAGCTTAGCCTGGCCCTCTGAAACGCTACTATTCTTTCTTTCCATGCAGCGACGAAACCAGCAAAAACTCAACCAGACTAGCCTTGTCTGCTTCCAATGCCTGCACTTGCCCTTTTAAATCCGATATGAGTTCCAATGCCTGCCCAAGAACTGTCTCCATTGTCATCCGCGACTGCCCCTGCGGCAGCACCTGCTTCAGCTGCTGCAGCCTCACACTGCAGAGTGCAGGGAACAGGGTGTCAGATGAGACAATTAGAAGATTAGATGGAAATTTTCAGCAGAGCCACTGTCAACAGTCAAAGAGCTGAAATCAACGCGAAACATCACTAGAGCCACTGCTCCATACCTGATCCCATTGCGTCGCTTCCTCTCTGCCACAGTCCTTGGCTGCTTTGGACCCCCGCGACCACCGGCCCCAGCTCGAGGCATGGGCGGGATTCCACTCTGCTGCACGTTTATCTCCCCCCCCAGCTGCTGCTGCAACAGCTGCGATGACGGCGACGACTGAAACGCAAGCTGCTGCTGCAGCTGCTGCTGCCCCTGATGATATCTACCCTGGAAATCGCCAAAAAACGGAAGATGCTGCTGCTGCTGCTGCTGCTGCTGCTGCTGCTGCTGCCCCTCCTCTGAACACCTCTAAGGGTTCCTCTAAGTCACTGTTCTCGCCTGAGCTTTCCTCCCAGGACAGTTCTCCAACCTGTAAAGCAGGAAAAACAGTGGAGATGGAAACAACAGAGCACAAGCATCAGAATCAGGCAGCGTGAGCTCTGAAAAGTATCAAAACCAGAGACACCGCTGCTAGACAAAGTAAAGCGGAGAAAACAAGAGGGAAGGGTTTTTTTTTTTTTTTTTTTTTTTTTTTTAATAAACATTCATTGAGAAACAAAGGGTAAAAATTGTGAAACCTCACCTTGAAATCATCTGCCACTGAAGCCACCTGCTCTGCTTTCTTCCCAAATCCTCCGGACCATTTACCAACCATCTCCAACCGGCCCAGCCCTTTCTCCATCCTTCCGCCTCTACCCAACCCGTCGCCCGTCGTTCCCCTCGCCCGCTTTGCCCGTG
The DNA here is from genome assembly GCA_947470075.1 of Closterium sp. Yama58-4. Lineage (NCBI taxonomy): Eukaryota > Viridiplantae > Streptophyta > Zygnematophyceae > Desmidiales > Closteriaceae > Closterium > Closterium sp. Yama58-4. The sequence goes on along the minus strand of CANIUD010000229.1, from coordinate 837,432 downwards.
GCTCGTCAGGGCGATCGTGAGACCAGCAGCCCCCTACTGAATCGCCCACTTCCCACTCCTCTTGCCCCACCGCATGGCCCATATCCGGGACAGGCGGCCTGGACGGCGGGACGCTTGTCCGCGCGCCGGCCACGGGCAGCTCCGCGGGGAGATGCGCCGGCGGGTGCGCGGCGGGATGAGCGGGGGAGTGCAAAAGATGTGCGGGAAACACGGTGTGCGCTCCGGACGGGGTCAACGCGGCGGGGGGAGCATTCTGCGCGGGGAGGAAGGCAGCAGGCGCGGGGGAAGCGAGAGGCGTGGACGGCGGAAAGGGAGGGGCGCGCGCAGGACCGTTTGGAGGTAGTGCTGATTGCGCATGCGGGAAAAGGCCAAGAGCATGGATGTTGGATACGGAGGCGCGGAGATCTCCAGATCCCAGCCCCGCCCAGGCCTGCAGCGCCTGCTGCTGCTGCTGCTGCTGCTGATGCTGCTGCTGTTGTTTTTGCTGCTGCTGGAAGTCTTGCTGAATCATATAGCCCTGCTGCTGATGCGTGCCTTGAACATCGTATACAGGTTGCAGTGCTGCCGGCACCGAAAAGAAATCTGCGGTTTTAACACCAGTCCGCGTCCCAAACCCAATTGCAACGTCCACGCCCGTTGCTAACCCCGGTTTCGTAGCGGTCGGTTCTGCTGCGAAAGCGGCGGAGGCGGGGACACAAGGGGAGGGGGTAAAGGGAGCACCGCTCCCCCTCTGAAGCAGGTGCGCGAGAAACGAATTTTGCACCACCTGCTCCTGCTGCTGCTGCTGCTGCTGTTGTCGCAGCAGCAGCTGAGTGGACTGCTGGACTTGATTCAGCGCAAGACCAGGAAGCACTTCCCTTCTTCCACAACCGTCCATCGCGATCTGGTTTCTCTCGAGAGCAGCTCTCTGTAACGGAAGGGCGTCGTGATACTCAGGCTGTTCCGCCGTGCCGCAACGCGCCTGACTATTTCCAACAGCGTCACCCCCGTAAACACCAATACCACCGCCGCCCCCCCTCGCCTCACCCCCATACGCCGTACCCCCATCCCCATCACCCCCACCAAAGCCTCCCTCAGCGGTGCCGCCAGCAAGTCTAAAACCAGCCGCTGCTGCTGGCGCCTGCTCGCTGCGTTCGTGCCCCGGCGCTCCACCCGCCGCTACTAGATCCGCTGCCGCCGCCGCCGCTGCCGCCGCCGCTGCCGCTGTTGCTGCAGCCCAGACCTCGAGAGGATTGAGAGCGGGCAAAGCGGGGTGATCGGACGGAAGGGACGGAAGGGACGGAAGGCCGGCGCGGAGAGAGTTGAGGAGGCATGCAGCGAGGGGCGCATGGGCGGAGGACATGTGAAGGGCGTTGGGTTGTGAAGGGATTTGCAGCGGGTTAAGACGCGGAATTTGCGGCTGGTTCTGAGAAAAAGTGAAGCGGAAGGGTGCGGGGGGAGGTGCGTGGGGCGACGGCCCGTCGGCGCGGGCCGCCGACGCAGCGGCAGTTGCGGGGAGTGTCGCGGAAACGGTACCTGCCCGCCTGTCCTCCCTACGCGTGAGATGCTCTAGGCCGAAGGTGTGGGGAGACGCTGGGAGGGATTGCTGGACAGACGTGACAGTAGCGGCAGTGCCTACAGCGGGGGCAAATGACTCAAACGCGGGAACGGAGGCACGGAAACCTTCGAGATTGTCGAGGGGAAACGGAGACGCGTATTTGGGTAAGGGCGCGGTGGGATCCGTCGGGGCTGGGGGTCCAGTGTGGGGGAACGCAAACGTGGTAGGCTTGTGCGAAAACGGCGGGAGATGTGACGGCGCGGGGGGCGGAGAGAGTGCGAGCGTGGCGGAAGGATGCGCGCACTGGTCCCATCTCGCTAGCGGTGCAGGGGAGGAGACGAACTGAAGGAACGGCTGCGCGTACGGTTGCTGCGGAGCGGCCATGTGTACAGCGAATTTGAATTTAGATGAGGATGGAAAGGAAGCGATATCTGACAAGAAAGCGAAGATCTAAGAAACGTCAGAGAAAAGACGGACTTATGAATCTATCTAGCCTCAGTTGGTGCCTTGGGAGTGTGCAGATGCTAATACGGCTTTCGAAAACAACTAGCGTCCGCTAGCTCAAACGCCACTGTCCTAACATAGTACGAGACCTTGGACGTAGGAAAAAGCCTCCTTCAGGATGTGGGCTGGAATAGTCAGGAAGGTGAAGGAGCAGCGGTGTCCGGTGCTCCATGGAAGGGAATGTCCATGGCGTGGGAGGGAAGCGTAAGTTGCAAGGTTAGCTGTGTCGTTGTTGCGGAGCGGAATCTCCCCTCCCCTCCATTGGTGGCATTGCTGCCATTCGGCCAATAAAACCGCTAGGTGGAAAAATGGAAGGGAGAAGGGGGGGAAAATAGAGGACGCAGTAGAGTGGGTAAGGGGGACGGTAAGAAGGCAGGTCTTGTGCCACCGCGACTGCAAATAGGGTGGGAGGGAGGGAAACATGCGATGATGGGATGGGATGGGCATGGTACAGTAGAATGATGTATGCATGTGTATGGTGGTGGATGCTCGCACATGATGGTCATATCGCATTGCTGTTGTGAACTGTCGTTGGTCTCATGACTGACAGCAATTGCGGTTTACAAAACGGCTTCCAATCCAAGTCATGCGTCCTTCAGACGGGCAAAAAAAATGTGGAAACTCCGCCAACATAGACTGCACTGCCTGCCACCCCATCACCGCCACCCTGCCGAAACAATTCTCTGCTGCAGGTTCTTTCACAGCACAAGATGCGGGACACCACTTAGGGCGCGTGTGATCAAAGTTCGAACTTCCCAAAGTTCGAACTTTTAGAAAGGTTCTACACGGTAGGATACAATTGAGCGATGTCTCTCCACGATGCAAAGCGGTTTGAGTTCGAACTTTGACAAAAATCCTTGGATCACACGCGCCCTTACAACCGTAGAATTTCAAGAATTCGCAGACCTGATGAAAGAAGGAAATTAATTTTCAGGAAACTCACAGAACTGATATAAGCCTATAATTAAAGGGGGGAAACGTTAACGGCCTCAGAAAGCATGATTTAGGGCCCTTTGGAGCAGAGCTGGAAGAATCGGAGCACAAAACAGGTCGTGTATCACAAAGGCAGAGGCAGCTTCGGGGTCTATATCGTCACTGTATGGATCGTTGACAATGGCCCAGCCCAAGAACCTCTCCTGAGGGTGTTTGCTTGCAACGCGTTTTTGTTTCCGTGACATCTGCCTTGTATCATGCAACTGTATCCCGAACTGCTGTTCCCCAGCCAGCGATGACGCCGTCGGGACGAAAGGCCAATGGAATGGACATTGAATGGGTGCTCCTGCATTCATTCCGTTACCATATACATATGGTACCAGATGAGGCAGAAGGTGATGATGATGTTGCATAATGCCAGTCCAGTGTACACACAACCCAGGGCCGTTTCAAGTAGGCCACATCACCACCTGTCATTCAGACAAACACTCTCGCTTCTCTCGTGGGTTGATTCGTTCACGAAGAAAATGCCGATGCATTGCTGTTGCTCATTCGTTGGAGTTTGCATGGTGGACTTCTCCAACTCCGCATCGAATCCACCCATGCGTTTACTGTATTGGTCTGTCCGACATGACAACCAAGAGAGAGGACGAATGCGTCTTGCAAAATTTTAATGCCCATTCTTCGATTTGAGCGCCCCCTCAGTCCCATCTGTTTTCCCGCGACAAGATGGGGAGGGGTTGGGTTGGGTATATATGGTAGCCTACCTGTTCTGACAGGCGACCTCAGCCATTGGTTGCCATCACCACTACCACATGAAGTGGCTGTGTGCCCAGATCAATGGTGCCTCTCCTCAATCCCGTTGTGTACAGTGGCAGGCACAGCCCGATCTTCGGATGGCCAACACTGCTTGCCAGTTGGCGAGGCTCTGTGCAGAGGTCTTTCTTCTTGTCCGGGGACGGGCAGCTGAGGCGACCGACAACAAAGCGACGTCCACCACCATGCTTGCGCCAAAATACGGAAGATGACCAATGGCATGCACTTGCGCCAAATCCAGGAAACTTCCTGGTGTTTCCGAACAACGTCGCGAGTTTCAAGACGCAGCTGGACAAAACCAGAACTACACGTGCTACTCGTTTGGCAAGTTGATATCACATTGCAGTCTCCAAGCTACCAATAAACGTTAACAATACTGTACTCATACCTGAAATACATTTATGGTTCACACTTTCATTTCTTAACTCAAGATTTGCGGACATGAACAACAATAACTGAACAGCCCAGATGGATCATGCTGATTTTTTTCTGATATGTACTGTTACGAATAGTGAAATATGACTGTGCACTCATAACCGCAGCAAAGCGAAGCACATAGTATCGAGGCACGAACGCGAAGAATCAGAGTTGGCTCGAAGCAGCGCAGATAGTTGGAATGGATCTGGACCGTCGGAGCAGATGGCATCGGGCAGCTGCAGGAGCGAGGAAACTGGCGGGAACAGTTTCGTAACTGTTCGAGTCGCACAGTTGGGTTTGAATTCGAATCAATGAATGTATCCCTTAGAGTACATGGCTAGCTAGGTCGTTTCGTATTCCCCTCTGTACTGGTACTGTTTATAAGTTTGTATCTGCATGTTTTAATTCATCTCAAAGCATTTTACATTCACTCTGTTTTGAGGTCAAGGGCCCTCCACTACCAATCAGCTGTGCGTGAACCTTCCCGAGGTGATCCCAGGGTCGACCATCTTCTGATCGTAACATAGTATGAGAGCGACTCGAGAATCTCTCGCACTACCACCTCCGAAACCTTCAGCGAACGAAAGGTAAAGTCAGGCACACGATCTCGTGTAAGGATGGCCGGAGGATCCGGAGGTCAAACAAATCTGACGGCTGAAGCGCAACCCAACCCAGTTGCGACAAACGAGGCGACGACAACCATTGGCACCGCGGTCCTCGCACAACTGCTTCAGCGACTCACCAGCCTGGAGCAAGGACTCCAAACATTGCGGAATGGCGACGCGGGAACATCTTCCCAACCATCTCAACCGGCCTCGAATGGCCAGAACACTGCCCCGCACCCATTCTACCTCGACACAAACGGCTCAACACCCAACACTCCCCGTCCTAGCGAAGAAGCAATTATCTCTGCGCAATCAAGGTTTATCAGGATTTAAAAAAAAAAAAAAAAAAGTGTGCTTTGACGGCAGAGATTTCTATACCTGGAGCTTCGAGCTGGAGCTGCTGCTGCAAAACGCTTATATTTTTCATTACTTCGACGGAAGCTACTCAGGATCTATTGAAGACACCGCCGACACCTGGGCGAGATACTACAACGAGTCACTGATGGCGTACGGCGTTCTCCTGCGGAACATGTCGCCGGCGGAGCAGTTGAGCATTCGATCGTACAAGGAATCCCCTACTCCAGGCCTCGACGCTTGGCGCCACCTGAACGGCGTATATCAACCGAAAGATTCGGTTTATTCGAGCCGCCTACTCCAGTAGCTACTGGAGACGAAAATGGCCCCAGGGGAGAAGGCCAATAGCTACATCAATCGCCGTTGGAGCCTCCGCGATCAAATCGCGAAGTTGGAAAGCAGCATCTGCGAAGAAATCTTCGTACATATTGTGCTTCAAGGGCTCGGCCCAGAGAGGTGGCCCTGCAAGGCGCTTCTCCGACAGCAGAGGGTGATCTCGGAGGCCGCCCTTCTCGTGGAACAGAGGGAAATCGCCTCACCTTGTACGCCGACAACACCGAAGAGCGACGGTTGCGGCGCCTCTACTGCAAGATTTGCAGAAACTTCGGGCACCTGGCCGATCGATGCAATTCGCGATCTCGCCCTCGCCAGACCAATCCGAGCAAGTGGTCCGGCCGAAAAGACGCACGAAACGACATGCGTCCAGCCCAAAGGTATCAACCTCCCATCGCGCAATCTGAACCTAGCGGTTCAGCATCAGCAGCAGCGGCCGTCACCACCTGCCCCAGCGCGCAACGTCATGAAGAATATGGCCATGATTAGCGAATCCCGTCGTCGCCGGGTACGCTCACCGTCACCTGAGCCAGCACCTCACCCAATCGGCGCGTTCTCCAACAACAACCCGTTCAGCACGCGCCATGACTTCAGCAATAACGACGATCAAGATTGGAACCTCCCAATCCCGTTGCTCGAAAGTCCCCCGCATGTACCTGATACGCGGGCGGCGCCACTCGATTGGCTCTCGCGCGAGCAATTTCTGAAGTTTGACACACCACATATTGTTACGCCGCGTCTGGCGCTGCTCGCACGTGACGATCACAAGCGCTACAACACCTGGTACCTGGACAGCTGCAGCGGCCAGCACATGGTGAGTTCGGAGCACTTCATCTCCAACGCTGTAGAAACCCCAACAGTCACTTATGTCACCGTGGCGAACAACACTCGCCTGCGCGCAAGCGCGCAAGGAATCGTCGTGCTCAAGGCACGAGGAAGCCGCACACACATCACTCTTAACACATGATGTGCTGATCGTCCAGAACCTGCGCTTCAACCTGCTCTCCGCCGCTCAACTCCTGGATTGCGGCGTTGAACTCGGCACGGATTGCGAGACGCGCGACATCCTGCTGCACTACTCATCACCAACCATACCACACAGGCAGATCGGAAGAGCGCACTTTGAAAATGGAGTGTATGTTCTTGACTTCGATATTTCTGACTGCAGCGGCGATTCGAACGAGCTAATCGACCTCGTTCCACTATGCTTCGAGCACATTTACTGCAGGGACTGGAAGCATCCTGACGAAGACCATGGGTGCCGCACCACCCTCACCCACGCGAGCTAGCGCTGCACAACCCTGACCCAGACGGCAAATGCAGGGATTGCCACACGCCCACCGCCTCAATTAGCGCACTTGCCAGCCGTGGTCTCGCCGCCATCGCCGAAGCAGAGCAACATGCGCCGCCACAAGAAGGCATGTCAGCGCTCGAGCTAGAAGTAACCACTCAGCGTGTTTTTGACACCGAACACAGTCCCCACGCAGGACCCCCCTCTCAGCGACTCGAAGGCATCTTGCGCGGACAGCGCCGCGGAACCTTCAACACGCGCGGAGTGGCACGTCCCTACACAAAAGAGGAGTTTCTGAAGGTCTACCCCCACTGGCGCGACCCCATGAAGTAGCTTACCACGGCGGGAGAAGAAGATCTGGCGCAGCGCGAAGCAGAGGAGCTTCGTCGACAAAGTCTTGCCGAGGCGCGCGGGACATTCGCAAGCGCTGCATGGGGCGCCGAAGAGGAAGAAAGCGCCTCCAATGTAGGGGGGTGGGGAAGCACTGGCGGATGGGGAACAAGCGATACTCGCGGACGGGGTAACACCGGCGGCACCTGGGCTACCGCTGGCGGAGGTTGGGGCGCCGCATCTGGCGGCGAAGGCAACGGATGGGGCACTTCCTGCAGAAATTGGGGAACTTCCCGCGAAGAACAAGGGGGGGGGGGGGGGGGGGGGGGAAGAAGTAGAGGCAGAACCTCCTATTTTTCCCCTTGGTCCTCCCCCGCGCCGCCCTGCACCTCCGTTACCTCCACCATACATCCAAACGCACCGCGACCCCTGGAACATCATCGACTGGGGCAACGTACCATCAATCCCACGTCGCACCGTCTACGGACCTGCTCCCGAGCCACGCGAACCAACTTTCGTCCCTGGAACTATTACTGGGACCAATATTCCCCTCTCCGTAATTCTCGACAGAGAATTCTTGGCGCTGATGATGACCACGACAAACGACGAAGAAGAAACAGAAGAAGCAGCAGCAGAACCTGCCCCAGTACCTGACGAAGACCCCAAAGCAGCGCGCGCACGTTACTGTTACATGCGCAACTCTAGATTCCGCGCCAGCGATGACCTCTGGCAATAGCACCTCGGACATCCCTCGCGCGCGACACTGAAAAACTGCATCGAAGCTGGCGTCTTCGCCCCTGGCGCACTCCTACGCCCTGACGGGACCGAAGTAAGAAGCGCGGCACACTCGGGCAAATGCACTATTTGCCATGAAGCTGCACTAAGTCACCAGCCGTTCCCGCTGCTCGAACCAGGAACCAACCGCTACCCCAAGCTGTATTAAGTGTACAGGGACTTCCTCGACGAGGGGCATTGCGGAGTGAATGACGAGCTATATACGCTCACCTTCATCGATGCTGAGACGCGCTACGTGTGGGTCGTGAACGTAGAAGCGCGTAGTAGAGCGTACGAGGTGTTCCGTCTCTGGCTGGCGCACGCGCAGCAACAATTTGGGGAAAAGCTAAAAATCTGGCAATTGGACGGTGCAGCGGAGTTCATGAGCAAGGATTACCTGGCGCAGAAGGGAATCGAGCTTCACATCTCCCTTCCGTATGCACACCAACAACAAGGCGTAGCTGAGCGCACGAATCGCATGCTCATGACAAAGGTGCGGGCACTGATGAAGCAGTCCAAGCTCCCGCCGATCTACTGGACCTACGCGATGCACCACGCCATGTGGCAACCTGCTTTAAATAGCCGCCATCACCAGCAACTTGTCCCCACATCTGAAGTGGACGGGGACGAAAGGGGACACATCCATGCTCCGCGTGTGGGGATGCATGGTGCAATACCGCCCGCCGACGTCAACTATCGGGAAGTTCACGAGCTGCGCGCGCTGGGGAATCCACCTCGGCAACAGACACGAGCACAAGGCATGGATCATTCTGGACCTGCTCAGCTAAAAAACCACTCATGCACGCGACGTCATATCCTACGAGCGACTCTTCCTCGACCAGTTCCGCCGAGACGAGCGGACGAACGCGAACCGCGTTTACGCCAACGACGGACATAGCTATGCAACACCCGAGGGCGAAGCAGCTGCGGCCATCCTGGAGCAGGACACCAGAGGCGAGTTCACAATAGGAGATTGCTACAGCAGCGACGATGACGACGATGATTCCTCTGGGGGAGGAATGGGCGGAACAGGAGGAAGCGGCAGAGGCGCAGCACCACCAGCACCACCTGAACCAGAGAGTGATGACGACAACGTGCAGGAGGTTGTCCCGCAGCATCGCCACAACAGCACCGTCTCCGGGCTGCAGCTTCTCGGGCTTCACACCGCGACCTCAACGGTGCCACGTGTCATCGAACCGAAAAACCCGCGCCAAGCTCTCACTGGGCCATACAGCAAGGAATGGCGTGAGGCGATGGATGCGGAAATTAAGGCGCTCGAATCCTGAACACCTGAGTGCTCGTCGACCGCGCTACAATCAAGGGAGCAAGAGTTCTTTCCAGAAAGTGGGTCTTCCATGTGAAGACCGCAGCAGACGGCACGATCGAACGGTTCAAGGCACGCTGGGTGGTGCGCGGCTACGACCAGAGGCACGGGATCGATTTCGATCAAACGTTTGCGCCGGTCAGCCGTCACACCTCCGTCAAAATCCTGCTCACCATCGCCACTGCAAGGCACTTCCACTGCGCCAAATCGACGTGAAGAACTCGTTCCTGTACGGGTTAGTAGATGCAGTCATCTACGTGGAGCAGCCGCACACGTACGGAGAAGGAGACTTGCCAGTATGTCAGCTGCGCAAATCCCTTTACGGGATCAAGCAGGCGCCAAGGCTCTGGCAGCAGTATCTGCACAACATCCTGCTTGAAATAGGCTTCAAGTAGATGCCTCATGACCCTGGGATGTTCTGCCGCGATTTCCGCGAAGATTTCATCATGCTCACCGTCCATGTCGACGATTTGCTCTACATGTGGTCAAGCAACGAGCTGCTCGAGCAATTCGAGAAGAATCTGGCGGGGCGCGTTGACATTACCTGCAACTACGAAGTGAAGCAGTTTTTAGGACTCAACATCTCCTACGCGCCAGAGGCTATTCACCTCTCAGCAGCTAATTACGCAGAGGAGCTTGGAAAGCGCTTCAACATTTCACCTGCGCCGCTCGCCACTCCTTACCACACTCTCGTACCGAACCACAAACTTGACAAAGCCCGATCCCCTGCTGGAATCGAAACTTACCAGCAGCAGCTGGGATGCCTGCTCTTCGCCTCCATTATCTGCAGGCCCGACCTTTCCTACATTGCGAGCCAACTGGCTCAATTCTCTCGCAAACCAACGGCTGAGAACCTTCTGGATCTGCAGCGCGCTCTACAGTTCTTCATTTCGACGCCTAAGATTGGGCTTTGTTACTCAACAGTGCCAACCTCAACCTTCAATCTCACAGGCTACGTGGACGCTGATCACGCAGCAGACCCCGACAATCGACGGTCCAAGACTGGGTTCTTGTTTTGCCTCGAGCAACAGGACCAATTTCATGGAACTCACAGCAATAGGAGCTGGTTGCCCTATCATCGGCCGAAGCTAAGTTCATCGCTGCAACAGCAGCAGTTCGCGAGTGCCTCCATCTACTTGCAGGAACTCCTGCAGGAGGCGAAAATCCCAACTTCGCCCACCTTTCGCCTGCACTGCGACAACCAGAGTGCAATCCGCACCGCAAAAAAGCCTGGATTCGTCAACCGCACCAAGCCAATTGCGCTGCGGTATTTCTTCGTCAAGGACGAAGTGGACAAGGGTAAGGTGGATCTGACTTACTGCCCGACAGGTGACATGGCAGCTGACTTCCTGACGAAGCAGCTGCCACGCCAGCAGTACCAGCACTGCTCCGAACTCAGCGGAGTAGTCAAGCAGGTCAAGTCGAGCTACGGCTAGTAGTGAAGAAGGGGTGTTACGAATAGTGAAATATGACTGTGCACTCCTAACCACAACAAAGCGAAGCACACAGTATCGAGGCACGAACGCGAAGAGTCAGAGTTGACTCGAAGCAGCGCAGACAGTTGGAATAGATCTGGAGCGTCAGAGCAGATGGCATTGGGCAGCTGCAGGAGCAAGGAAACTGGCGGGAACAGTTTTGTAACTGTTCGAGTCACACGGTTGGGTTTGAATTCGAATAAGGGAATGTACCCCTTAGAGTACATGGCTAGCTAGGTCGTTTCGTATTCCCCTTGTACTACTATTTATAAACTTGTATCGGCATGTTTTAATTCATCTCAAAGCATTTTACATTCACTCTGTTTTGAGGTCAAGGGCCCACCACTACCAATCAACTGTGCGCGAACCTTCCCGAGGTGATCATAGGGTCGATCAGCTTCTGATCATAACATGTACAAACGTATTGTTGTATGTATTTTTTTGTTGTAATCATAGTTTCACTCGACGTTGGTTCGCCTCCTCCAAAGTCATCGCCCAACTTTCATAGGATGTAACAGACTGTATGCATTGGATCCTCATAATTTATCGTTGAAATGTAGTAGCAGAAGCATCTTATTTAACCGAATTTGCCCGGGTATTAAACCCAAAGGATCGATCCTACCCCGAGGGGAAAAAGGGGGCTGGTATTATTGATTGGGTATAAATTTAATACACCCAGCGTCTAGTCATATGTGCATTTTTTTATTTCTAAATCATATTAGATACTCGGGCTCACTCCTCGGGCCGAGCTCCTCCCGATTCCTGGCTGGCTGCGCCATTAACATGAACTCCGGGCCCTCCGGTTCGTCCTCCTCCTGTGCCACCATTGCGGGTTGTTTCTCTTCCGCTGCCTCCAACTCCGCTAGCTGGGTCCTTAGTCGTGCCATGGTGGCTTGTCGGTCCTCCCCTGCCTCTCTCCCGTGCCGCTCCCTCCAGTTTGCGTAGCATTCTGCCTCTCGGTGCCCACGCTTTCCACATCGTGCGCAAGCCGGTGCCTCAGGGCATTCTCGCCGCATGTGACCCCAGTTCCCGTACAACGAACACGCCGCAGGGTTGCGGCAGTCCCTCCGCAGGTGTCCCGGAAGCCCGCAGGTGTGGCAGCGTCGCCCTTCCCCTCTTGCTTTCTCCTCCCGTTCTTGGCATGCTGCCATCGCGGCCCACGCTGGACGCCTTCTCTCTGGCCCCCTGTCCATCGTGCGCTCCACTTCATAGAGACGCTGCCCAGTTTCCACGCGCTTGACTATTTTGTTGACTTCCTTCAGTGTTTCTTCTGGCCCCAATTCAAACATGCGCACCTGCACATCCTGTTGTAGGGATAAGCTCAACCCGTTAACGGACTTCCCTATTAGCCGTTTGGCAGTTCATGTCCTCCCCGAGCTCCACCAACCTTCCATAGTACACCAGCAAGGACTCGCCTTCTCTTCGCTTGAAGCTGCAAAACTCCACCACATGCTCGGCCGTCTACAAGGGGAACTGCTCACACAACATCATCAGGAACCGCGCCGTGGGATCCCGTTCTCCCAGTGCCTGACCCGCCGCCCATTCTAGAACCTCTTTCCGAGAAATTCGGTAATATGTCACCGCCTCCCCTGCCAGCGTGTTCGCCAATCCGCAAAAGAACTCTTCAAGGTCGAGTCGGTCCTTCGCCCAGCGCGCTTGCAGGTTTTCCAATTGCATGACGTAATTCTTCAGGCTCAGCCCCCGCCTTACGTCACCGGAGAATCTCTCCGGCACCTCGATCTTCGGCAGCTGCGTATACCTCCAGTGTTGCATCGCTGCCTCGTCCTCCGTGCCCTGCTAGGAGGCGCTTCGCTGGTAGCCGCTTGGCCCTCCCTGTTGCGAACGTGCTTGTGGATCAGCCCTCGGCTGCTCCCCTGATCCGCCGGGTGCGCCATCTCCGCCACCCATCACTTCTGTTTGAGCGCCTCCCTGCGTACCGGTCGCTCCGTCATTGGGACCATTTGGCCCCTCCGTCTCTCCTTGCGCTGGCAGCTGATTCGTGCCCTACCTAAGCTCTGCTCCTTCCATCATATTCGAACTTCTTACTCGCGTGGGTTCCTCTGACACTAATTCTCTTCCCGACCACAATCGCATCGACGCGATGATTGCTTGTTTGTAAGATCAGACCCTTCCTAACTCATTCTGACTGCGGATATGGCTTCGCTCCAAACTGCTTATCTCAGAAAGAAGTCACAGTAATTTGCAAAAGCAAACACGCAGTAGCAGTCCCATGGCCCAGGGCCTACCCATATGTTTCCCTTCTCATCCCCTAGCTAGGCAACGCTAACAATCGATGGTTGTTAGATCTACCTAGCTAGCCATCCACTTTGTTGCTCTCCCTGCCTCCAGCTGGCGTTAAAGCTTGCCAGCTCCTCTTGGACTCGGTGTCTGCACAGGAAACGAAACAAACTCATGCACACCATACCAGCAACATTCGCAAGCACACCCGTACGCGTCATCTTGCTGCCAATACGGTTTCTCTCCACCCTCCCAGCTCAGCCCACCACCCCAAGGTCTCTCCTCCTTGGTGTTGCTCACAATGCCGAGTTGCCCGCCTACCGTCGCCTCAGTTGTTACTATACCCCGCTTCCAGACGCCTCACTTATGTACAAATGTACAAGTTTCCCCAAGCATCCCCGCGCCTACACCCACTCTCAGTACTTCTTAGGCATGATACCTTAGAAATCTGGCTGTCAACTTCGCCATGGTCGGCCTCACCGAAGTCAGTTAACCGTCAAAGTGGGCTAACCTCTTAAGTCGGCTAACCGCCGAAGCCGGCTCTGCCAAAATCGGCTCCTCTGAAGTCTGATTCATCGAGGTCTACTAACCAAGCCGACTTGCTCCTCTAAGTCGTCGTCGACCACGAAGCTCAATTGGTTGTACACTTTGCATGCCGAACAATCAATTCTGCTTCGCCCAAGCGAGAGTGGGGCCTTTTTCGTCTTGAACCGACACGGGAAGTGCAGCAATAATCTCTCGACGAGACGGTGTAATAATGTTTTAGGGATGCCGAAGAATGTAGACAAGTCAACGTATGACAAACCATACACAAAGTACTTGATCGGAAAGAGCATACAGAGTTAAAAGGGGATGTCATGTCGTTGCACAAAGATGATTATTGGATGCATCATTGCGTCGGTAATGTAGTCCAAGGTCTATCGGTTTATGCAAAATATATCTAAGAACTCCTCGTATGACATCATGCGAAGTTCCTCTTGCCATTCCAATATGCTTGTATGACGGCGACCGTGACGCACTGCACGACGCTCATTTGTCGATGAGCTTCTTCGCTATCTGAGAGTGTGATGGAGGATTTTGTACGCCCTTGCAGCAGAAGCCACTCTTCGCAAGATTTCGCGACCGTTGCCAGAAAAACATGCGTTTAGTAGGCGTATAATAGTCGCAAGATGACTAACAGTACTACGGCGACCATAAAGTATGTTTCACGTGTTTGAATAACGTTGCGCCACTTGCCATTTTATGCCATGAACATATCAAGCTTTGAGCAGCTATGGGGCATCTTGCAGCGTGCATGTATTGCGTGGCAGAGAATTCAAGCTTGTTCTATGTCGATCTATTAGGCGGTCGAGGTGGTCATTGCGTTTACGTCATCAATAGTGGGATACTCGTAAACCTGGGCAAGCTATGGATGGTAGACGTGAAGTTGGTTTGCGGTCACAGGCCAGTTATACATAAGACCCGGTGCCCCTTTCAGGGGTGACTTGCTGGTTGGATTCTGACGCGGTCAAGCAGCGGCCGTATTGGTGGGTCTCGCGGCTTCGCGATTGGATGGGCTGGTGATTGCCGGAAGTTTGCCCAATGTGCCCAATATTGACACCAGCCTGCACACAAGTCCACATAGTATCGGTGCTTCATACAAACCAATCTTGATACCAGCATGGGATACAACCTTTAACCTAAGAGAACATTCGGCAACTACCTAACTGTTGGAGAATCGAGATTCTGCCGCCCCAGCCCTTTGCACACCAGCAGAAGCGAGGGGGAATGTCGGCGATGGATCAGAGGCTTCGCGAAATGTTTCGAAAGTTCCGCCACCAGTCAGATTTCAGCCGAAGACTCGATACAGTTCAGAGCTGCCTTCAAACCGAAGTGTTGGCAGTTTCTACAGGTTTCCACACGTCAGAATCAGCTATAACAGAAATATACAGAGCTTTCTTATTCATGCACCTCATGTGGCTCTCAAAGTCACTCAAGGTCCATGGAATCTGAATTGTGCCCAAGTTCCCAAGGGAGTTGCCTTGTCTAGCAGCTTAGTTTGAGTTATCAATCTGCATGTTTGTAATGCTTAAGAAGTTGTGCTTGAGTGGGCTTGTATCATCTTGAACATAGTGAAGTTTTCTCTTATCCAGCCATTTCCAGCAGCCCTGCTAAGACTTTCCAGCCAAGTTTCTAGCCTTCTAGTAGTCACAGCTACTCTGTTTTACAAGTCTAACTACGTAGCTATATCCCAAATCGGAGTACGGTTTTCTAGTTAGGGCGCGTTCGTGGCCGGTGTCTAGTTTTCTGACACGAAGCTTTGACGGTATGGATCTGGACATGTCAATAGTCACGAGGATATGGACTGATCGAAATCATTGAGACCTTGTGTCAGCAAGAGTGACAAAGGCCAAGAACGGGCCCTTAGGGCGTGTCCCACGAGCTCGCTTTCAGCCCATGAATCATTGTTCAGACTAGTGGATCGAGGTTCAAAGCGGTGGAGCAAAAAAACTGCTCTACAATGGAGAGGAAACCCTCTCCACCGCAGAAATTTCACCAAAGTTGAACTCGTGGTACATGCCCTAAGCGCCCCTTTGAACCCCTTCTCACCAGGCCTGAAAGTGTACCATGTGCAGAAACATCCGAATTGTACGAAATGCATTAGGACGCGGCACCTGTTTTCATTTTGCCAGGATCGGGGCCTCACATCGATCCTGACACATCGATCGGCACACCGATGTGCCCACACTCAAAATTTGCTGTCGGGTAGACACATCGAGCTATAGGTGCCAGGATCGAAATTGCAGGATCGGGCAGGCTGAATACACCAACACACTGCAACGCGCAGCCAATCAGGGCAGAGCGTGGTTGGTCGCCCAGCAATTTCATTCGCAACGACTCGAGAATTTTTGGCCTGCGACCGTGGGCGACGCCGATCGATCGCGGCTGTCACCTGTGGCTCGATGTGCTCTACCGCCAAACCAAAAGCACGATCGATGTGCATCGCGACACATCAAACGAGCGAGCTGCAGGTGCCACCAATTTGGGTACCCGTTTACTGTACATTCTCGTAGTCACGCGAAAAACGGATACCACGCATTGACGATGTCGCCAATGCACTGTATAAGCGGCACATCGATCCCTCCTACGATCAATCCTGGCAAAATGAAAACAGGACGCGGCACCTCTAGGGAAATTGCCAGGATCAAGGGATATCGGGGCCTCACACTGGTTTAGGCATATCGATCGGCACACCGATGTGTCCACACTACTGATTTGCAATCGCCTGCACACACCGAGCCACAGGTGACAGGAGCGAAATTATCTGGGGCAAAATCGGCCGATCTCCACAATTACACGATTGATGTGTGGGCTCTAGCACATCGATCGTGCGAGCCAAAGGTCCAACCATTTTGGGCACCAATTTACTGTACACTTGCGAGGTACGACGAAGCCGGATACCAGACTGTTGGCGCTGTCGCGATTTCACTGTACACGCCAGGATTGATCCCCACTCAGGATCGATCGTGGCTTTTTTCCCTAGAGGTGCCGCGTCCTTAGTTTTGACCCCACCAGTTCGTATATCAGTGCACTGTGTTTGCAGTCTCCGAAATCGCAAAGTACCCTAGCAAACCATACTGAAATAAAAATAGACCGCTCTCCCAGCACTATTGAACCGCGTTCGGAAATGCTTTCCGAGCACACCCAAGGTTTCAAATCCTTCATGTCCACATCTGGACCAGACTAGATATGCAGTGTCCTGCTGGGCGTTGAGCATCCCTCACCAAGTTCGCGTATGGCATGGCTCTGCCCGCTGCTGTCGCGCTCGCGTGCCTCGCGTTAAATCTCTCATCTTGCCACGTATTCAGTGCCACGTGGCAGAAGGACGGTCGTTTCGCGGTTCCGACACCATGGGAACCAAATGCAAACTTCGAAACTGTCGATTTTACACTAGGGGACGACCGCCACGAAAAATCCGCGAATGGCAAAATGTTACACGGGAAACGGTCGCCAATGCTCGAAAGAGACGGCGAGGAGAACAGGATCGCATGCGGTCGCGCATTGCGTGATTGGGCTGTATCCGCTGTGCATTCCGCTTCTTTAGGGATTGCCGAAACAGCACCAGGGTCTCGCTTCTGGTCCGTGGTTCCACTCTAAGTGCATGCCTCCCTTTCCGAGCGTCCCTCGAGCAGCTGTTTAATTCCGTATTTTGTCTTGATTTGCCTGTGGTCATGCTTCGGCTCTTGATTTGCTTTTGGTCGTGCGTCTAGTCTTTTTGATGTTACTCGTGTTACTGCTGCTCCACTGTATTCGTGCTGCTGCTAACCAGCATTGTACTGCATATCATAGCTCCGCTGCTCGGAATGAAACGCAATTATCCGGGACAGCACGAGTCGGGAAGAGAGAGAGAGTTTAGCAGACGAGACGAGGGGAGAGGAGTGGGCATGGGAACAAATGCCACGTGTCATGACACAATATGACTTGTCCTGGCATGGAATGGCATGTCCTGGCATGGAATGGCATGGCATGGCATGGCATGGAATGGCATGATATGGGGTTGTATGTCCCATCAGCTCCTCTCACAGAGCATCATGCTTCAGACCATGCAGTGGTATGGGTCAGTCGCACAGGAACAATGGCATGCCTCCCTTTCTTGCCCACCTCTCTAACTCTTGCCCTCGTATTCTCGTCCTCGCACCAGGTGCGTTTCCTTACATTGGGTTACGTGCTTTGTTCCTCCCAGATGCGTTCGTGTCCCTCCCTGATGCAAATTGCTCCGCGCCGATTTCACTATCTCCCACCCCTCTCCACCACCATCTCAACCCCTCCTATCACCCCACACCTCACCCACGACGCTCCAACATTGTGCCTATTGCATGCTTGTTTCCTCCGTAGCCCTCCCTCCTCGCTCACTCATCTCCCTCTTCTTTTCCGCACACTCCCTGTCTTCAATCCTTCACCCGCCCTCTGCCTGTCCGCTGTCCTTCCCCCCATGCTCCTATCCCACGTGTTTTTTAACCTCACTGAAGGTTCCACTCTTCACCACCTGACACTTGATGCACGGCGAGGGGGGAGAGAAGGGGGAAAGAAAGGAGCACGTTTTTTTTTTTTTTTGTTTTTTTTTTTTTTTTTTTTTTTTGTTTTGTTTTTTTTTTTTTTCGTTCACCCAACAATCTCTCGTGTCCTGCCCCTTCTTGCAGATTCCACCCTCCACCACCTGGCACTTGATGCATGGCCGGGGGGTAAAGGAGAAAACGGAGGACGAGGGGCAAAAAAAGGAGGAAAAACATGGAAAGGTGTGCCACAAAGAGGAGAGGAAAAAGGGGAACACGGAGGAGAGAGTATCAGGGCAGGAGACTGGGTGGCATCAGAAGAAGCATCAGAGGAACTGGAGCGAGCAGGCAATGGGCCGGGGTCTTCTTGCTCCTCGGCCCTCCCTTCTCTGTCTCCCCCAGGCGCTCCCCTCTGCCCGTGCGTCCCCAGTCCCTCTCGACATGACTCCGTGCCAGTTGCTACTCTTCAGGAGCAGCAGCTGTGTGTGATGATTCCGCTGCGGCCCCAGCGCTTCAAGGGAGAGTCTAGGTGAGGAGGGTTGTGGGAAGGAAGGCTGCTTGTTTTCAAGGAGGGGGAGGGGTGCTTGTGCACACAGGAAATGAAAGATGTACTATTGTTTGTTTGTTTGTTTGTTTGTTGTTGTTGTTGTTGTTGTTGTTGTTGTTGTTGTTGTTGTTGTTGTTGTTGTTGTTGTTGTTGTTGTTGTTGTTGTTGTTGTTGTTGTTGTTGTTGTTGTTGTTGTTGTTGTTGTTGTTGTTGTTGGTGTTGTGTGTGTGTGTGTGTGTGTGTGTGTGTGTGTGTGTGTGTGTTTTTTTTTTTTTTTTTTTTTTAAATTTATGTTATTTCCTTCTGGTGATTGGTGTGGATGGCGAGGGGTAAAGGGTGTTTTTCCATAGACTTCTTTGTAACATGACCTTCTTTGGTGTGTCATGGCAATGAACCATGTGTGCTGTTATCGTCGCTCAGTGTTTGGTGTATTGCATCTAGATGTCACATCCCCTCTTGTCTCCCTCCTCCGCCCTATGTGTGGATGTATTAACTGTCTGTCTCGTTTGCAATGGCAGACCAGCCACTGATGCTAGTAGGAGAAGCAGTGATAGTAGCAGCAAAGGCATTAGCAAGAGCAGCAGCAGCAGTGAAAGCAAGAACAGTGGTAGCGGCAGCAGCAGCAGGAGCAGCAGAAGTGTTAGCGATAACCAGAATGACAAGGCAGCCACATCACGAAGTGAAAGAAGCAGGCGAGATTCAGAGAGCAACCACAGCAGCAGCAGCAGCAGCAGAAGCAGAAGTGGCAGCAGCAGTAGCAGCAGCAGCATTAGTGGCAGCAGCAGCAGTAGTAACAGAAAAGGAGGTGGTGGGGAGGAGCAAGGTCCCAACAGTGAGGTTAAGAGGACTCTAGACATGTTCCTCTCGGCTGCTGTCCGACTGGTGTGTGCACGCCTCCATGTCGTCTGTGCATGCATGATGCATGCCATCTCCTGCCAAGCTTGCCATTCCACCCATGCCATTGCATCCTTATTATGCTGTGCCATGCCATTCCAGGGTCCAGCCATGCCATGCCATGCCATGCCATGCTCCTTGAACCCCTTGTTCATATGTTCTTGGTATTGTGTGCTGCTGCTGCTGCTGCTGCTGATGCTGCTGCTGCTGCTGCTGTCGTCACATGTGATTATCAGTTTTGTGTGTATTTGTGTGTGCTCTTGCTCGTGAGTGACAGGTGATGCAAGGGGAACATGACAAGGCTCTTGAGATCTTCGATAAGGTCAGTCAGTCAGTCAGTCAGTCAGTCAGTCAGTCAGTCAGTCAGTCAGTCAGTCAGTCAGTCAGTCAGTCAGTCAGTCAGTCAGTCAGTCAGTCAGTCAGTCAGTCAGTCAGTCAGTCAGTCAGTCAGTCAGTCAGTCAGTCAGTCAGTCAGTCAGTCAGTCAGTCAGTCAGTCACTCACTCTGTCACTCACTCACTCTGTCACTCAGTCAGTCAGTCAGTCAGTCAGTCAGTCTTGTGTGCGCCCGTCCGTGTCCTTGCATACAACATCAATATGAGTTCAATCACTGGAACGTGGTCGCCATTTCCAAGGCATACAATCGTGCTCACACACACATATATCCATACACTCGCACACACCTGCGCACACACATATGCACACACACATGCACACATGTGCGTTCGCACACCCACACAAAGTCACTCACACACACACACTGACACTCACACGCTCAAACGTTCACCCCCACCCACACTCCCCGCGCACAGGTGTTGGAGCAGAAGGTATTCACGGACCATGCTCTAACATACCGTGGGACAGTCTACGCCCTCATGCACCGATACCAGGAAGCCGTTGCTGACTTCACCAAGGTGCCCTGCATCTTCCTCCTACCTTCCTCCTTCCGTCATGCCTTCCTTCCCCATGCTTGACTTGTGCCTTCCTCGTCATGTCTCGTGCCTTTTGCATCCGTTGCGCCTTCCCCTTCTGCTTGGCTCACTCATCGATGGATGATCCCCTGTCTGCATCTCGTAGTTCTGTATCACTGGCATCAAAACCACTTCTGCTGATGTATAAGTCAAGAAAATCAAGACTTTACCATCAGCACCTCTTAGCAACACCACGTCTTTTTTCTCTCATCTCCTCCCGTCCCTCCATCCTGCTTCCCCTCACCTCCTCTCTCCACTTCTCCCCCATTCTCCTCAATGCCTTCATCTCTCTCTCTCTTCGCCAGGCATTGGAGTTCAATCCAGACTTCTATGAGGCCAGGAGGAGGCGCGGACAGACATACACAGCCATGGGCAGGAATGATGAGGCAAGCCCCCTCACCCTGTGTCAAAATGAGAAGTGTGAAAGAAGAATGACGAAAGAGAGAGGTTTCACTAGCAGCAGTTGGGGTACATATAGCAAACCCTAACTGGGTTGTACTCGCTATAGAGCACCCCACTACAGGCTAGATAATAACATTCTGACACCCTGATCCTCTGATCCTCTGATCCTCTGATCCTCTGATCCTTTGATCCTCTGATCCTCTGCTTCCCTGCTCCTCTGCTTCCCTGCTTCCCTGCTTCTTTGCTGCTCTGCTTCTGTCCGCGTGTTCACTCAATCTGTTACCGCTTTTGCCCATTTGATGCCCTCTTCCCTTTTTACTCCTGTCTCCACAGGTCCCCTCTCTTCCGCTTCCTCCCTCTTCGTCTTTTTACTCCCGTTGCGCGCTCCCTCTATTTTCTTTCCAATCCCCTTCGTCCACGCATGCATGAATGCATCCACACATGCACGCATCCATGTGCTCGTCTGTCTGTCTGTCTGTCTGTCCATGCACGAATGCACAAATGTAATGGTGGGGGCAGCATGCTGGTGCGTGCATGTTTGTGCCTCGTGAGCGTGTTTTGTGAATCCTCAAAACTCCCCCGCACGCGTACTGTCTGGTCTGTGTCAGGCAATCAAGGATCTCACAGCAGTGATCGAGGCGCGCCCCACGGACTGGCCTGCATATATGGAGCGAGGTACGTTTTCAATCAACTCCACAACAGATTCTCACACTCTCATGGAGATAGCGAGTGAGGCACACCTTGAATCGCTGCTGGGCCCAGCGCACTGACTGGGCTGCACTGCAGCATTCATGGAGCGACGACGTACACTTCCCATCAACTCCACCACAGCAGATTCCTACACACTCACAGGACGAGCCATTATGGTTGTGATTGTCCTGTGATAGTACTTGTGTACTTGAGAGGGGCCTCAGAAATAGTCCCCCGCCGGGCCGTCCCTCCCCTACCTCCCCCTGCCTCACCTCACCACCGCCACCAGGCATAGCGCATTTCAACGCGCGGTTCATCTTCCAGGCCCTCAGTGACCTGCGCGTGATCTATTCTTTAGGCGCCTCTCAAAAGTGGTCTCCTGTCGGGCTGTCCCTCCCCTACCTCCCCCTGCCTCACCTCACCACCGCCACCAGGCATAGCGCATTTCAACGCGCGGTTCATCTTCCAGGCCCTCAGTGACCTGCGCACGGTCACTGCGCACGACCCCAGCAACGCCCAGGCTCTCTTCTTCCTCGTATGAATGCTTTCCCAGCGTTTTATTGCCTGAGGCCTTTGCTCAATGGGATGCGTGGCGGGGTAGGGCTGGGCTGTGTGGCTTGCACTGAGCGTTGATCCACTATTGCCTTTGAGGCGCATGGTTGCGCATGCTCCCTGTCTCTATCTTTCAGAGACCATTGACCTGACCTGACACTCTCAGCTGTTCTTTCTTCCTCTCCCTCCCTCCCTTCCTCCGTCCTCCTCCCTCCCTTTCTTCGCCAACCTGTTCACCCAACCCACCCCGCCAGGCACAGGCGCACATGCACGGGGGAGAGTGTGCGGCGGCCATACCGCTGCTGCACCGGGTGAAGCAGCTGGATCCGAACTTGAGGGGGCTGCTGGTGCAGCTGGGACAGGCGTACAAGGAGGAATCGCGCCTGGAGGAGGCTGAGGAGACGTACCGACAGGCACTGGAGAAGGAACCACAGTGCGTGCGTGCGTGCGTGGGAGCTGTGTGCTTTGAGCCTCGCGTGGCGTCGCCTTGTGCATTGTTCATTGCTTGTGCGTTTTAGAGATTCTCAAGGGTGCCATCGTGAGGTGAGCCCGCCCGCTCTGTGCCAAGTGCGCGCAGGTGTTGTGCCTGCACAATGCGAGCCAGGTTTCATTTCCACCTGCCTCCTGAGGAGTCGTGTCCTAAAGAACCCAAGCCAGAGTACTGTGGGAGTCGTGTCTATGGTGGAACCACCCCCCTTCCCTATGCTCCGCCTGTTCCTGCTCAATCCTCCTGTCATACTGCTGCTGCCACTCCTCCTCCCTCCCTTTCGGTTGTTGGCAGGAATTTGCTGGGCTATCATCTGTACTCAACTCTCAAGCACGGCATGGGGTATCACAGGTGTGTGAATGTGATTATAAGTGTGTGTGCGTGTGTGTGTTACGAGAGTGTATATGTGTGTTTGTGTCATGTGTGAGTGTGTGCAAGTGTGGGAGAGGGTGGTCTACAGAGAGGGTGTGGGTGAGAGTAAGAGTGTGTGTGTGTTTTTAATCATTTGAAGTTTTCATTTCGAGGTGTGTGTTGCTTTGCTTTGGTAGTTCAGCTGTTTGTGTCTTCATGGTGACAAAACGTTTTCCTGGATGCATGCATGGTTCTTGCACCATCCGTCACCATTCCCATCCCCTCCCTGCCCGCACCAACCCCCTCTTCCCATCCCAGGGAGGCGATGGAAATAGCGCGGAAAGGGCTGAGAGAAGCAGACGCCAACGACTTGGATCTGCGATACATGGAGGCCTCGTGCCTGCACGCCCTGGGGTACTTTCCCCAAGCCATCCAGGCCTACTCCGCCATTCTCGCCCTGCAGCTGGCCCCTGGTGTAGACCAGACCAAGCAGTTCCAGGCGTTCTACCAGGTGCGTTTCGAGTTGGCTCAAAGCTCGTGCCTGCATGTATGAATGCCCTGAGGTACTTCCCCCAGGCTATTCAGGCCTATTCCGCCATTCTCGCCCTGCAGCTACCCCCAGGCATGGACCAGACCAAGCAGTTCCAGGCATTGTGCGGGAGGGGTTTCCAGGTGTGCTTTGGTCGTTTGCTCCTACTTGGTGGGTGGGTTCGTAGTGTGTGGGTGTGTGTGATAGAGTTGCTGGGTGGGGCCTGTTCTGTATGTGTGATAGAGTCCCAGGTGACCATCGACAGCAGACAAGTCATCGTGCACTCTTCCCGTTTCCTGCACCCCACCCGCCCACACCTTCCTCCCGCCATTTCACCTCTCGCCCCCCCATCCGGTTGATCTTTTCTCCCTTCCCATCGGCGCAAGCTGACAGCATACCTGGTGCAGAGGCACTCCAAGCCCGTGACAGCATACAGCATAGGCGACGACATGCACCCTTCCTTTATTCCACCCCCCCTTCCTCCCTCTCTATCTCTCCCCATCCTCATCCTGTTTCCCTTCTTCCATCCTACCATAAGCGCAAGCTAACAGCACACCTGGGGCAGCGGCGGACCAAGCCCATGACAGCATACAGAGTAGCCGACGACATGCTCCCCACGTTCAAGGAGCTCTTGGACCAAGTGCAAGCTGACAGCATACCTGGCATGGCACAACGGTCGCTCAGGCCGATGACGGCATCTAATAAACACGCCATTATGTGCTCTTCCCTGCCCTCCCTCCGTCTTCCACTCACTCCCATCACTCCCTTCCCATCAGCGCGAGCTTACTGCATACCTGGCGCAGCGGCGCGGCAAGCCCATGACAGCATACAGCATAGACGACGACATGCACCCCACGTTCAAGGAGCTCTGGGCCAAGCGCATCGCCTACGCGCCGCTCTTCCCGGGGTACCAGCTCCAGCCGCTCCGCACCGCACTCAAGCTCGCAGCACCGGAAACCGGCGGCCACAACGTGAGGTTTTCGGAGAGCGTGCGGAGGGTGTTAGGAGCAGCGGATGAACTGGGGAAGAGGACGCAGTATTGGTGTCATGGGTTTCTGAGGAACCGCAGGCAGCATAGGATGGCTGGGCTGGCGATTCTTGATGTTAGGGATATGGTGAGGGAGACTTGGAGGAGAATGAGGCAGGGGAGGGGTGGGGAGGTTGTGGGAGAAGGGGGAAGTGGTCGAGGAAGTGGGGAGGGGGGGGAGAGTGGGAGGGGGAGACAGAGGGGAAAGAGGCGGCAGCAACACCAGCAGCAGCAGCAGCAGCAGGAGCAGCAGGAGGAGGGGCAGAAGGAGGAGGAGCAGGAGCAAGGCAGGGCGGGGAGGAGGAGGGGTGGAGCAGCAGGGTACGTGCGTCGATGGCGTGACATTTATGACCGCGTGGTGCGGTGGAGGCAGCTGGGGGAGCCCATTGAACCTGTCGTGTGGATCGACAAACTCACGTACGTATGAACATACTGGGGTGTGGATACGTGAGGATTTGGATGGACACACCGCGCAAGTGCACACTAGTGCACAAATGCACAAGTGCACAAATGCACAAGTGCACGACCACAAGCCATTCGAACCCCTCCTGCTCCTGTTCCTCCATACCCTCTCATCTCGTTTCCCCCATATCATGTGTGTTGGGTGAATCATGCTCTTGTCCGCAACTACCACAACGCATCGCACCACCCCCACCCGCCAGGCGCAAGGAGTTTGAGGATGGGTTTGGGTCTGTCACAGCCATGCTGGTCAGCCAGCTCAAGAGCACCAAATACTACTTCGCCTTCCACAGGTCCTCCCTCCGCCTTGGAAGCCTGTGTTTCGCATTCACCTACCACCTGCCCCCACATCACGCCTCTTTGATTTGCCTCCTCTTGTTCACACTCACGCCCCACTTCCCCCCACACGCTCGTGCCTTTTGCTTGCATTGTGCGGGCAAATGGGGGCGTGGGGTTTTGTATCTCAGGACCTTGTTTTCCGTTTTTAATACACTAGGTCCTTCTTTGACACACTAGATCCTTAGGTCAGAAGGTGCCATGTATTGTACTGCTGTACATTCATTTCTTTGTGGCATTGGCATATGTGCATGTGCATGAGGGGATCTCACATCATGTCTTTTGAGACGTCTCAAAAGTCATGTCTTTTGAGACGTCTCAAAAGTCGTCTGCTGTACATCCATTTCTTTGCGGCATTGGCATGTGCATGTGCATGAGTGGATCTCACATCATGTCACCATGGTCGCATTGCCAGCTGCTCAGACTATCTTTTTCAACCGTGCCTCCGCTCTTCTGTGTGTGCGTCCCTCGGTGTGTGCCTCTTTCTCTGCACCACTCTGTGTGCAATGCAATGCCGCGCAATTCCATGGAATGCAATGCGAGGCGATGCGATGCAATGCGCTGTGCTCCATGGCATGCTTGTGTTCCTACAACAAGAGCAAGCAAGCAGGGCGTTTGAGATCATGAAGCAGCAGGTGAAGCAGAGGCACATGGTGTGGAACGGCTACGAGCAGGCCGTGCCTCTCTCCCATACTGCCGTGCACCAGGTCCGTCCACCTTGCTCCACCTCACTCCACCTTGCCCCACCTTACTTCACCGCACTACACAGTGCTATAACAGGGGTGGCAGGTGGGAGGAAACAAGTTGCACCTCACTCCACCTCACTCACTCTACAGCGCTTCTATTTCTCCCGTTCCGCTGCACACATTTCCCCCGGCCTCCTTATGCTGGTCTATTAGTATAAGCTCTGAGGCTCCTGCTGAGCCTGAAGCGCTCAAACACCCATCTTCAATGCTCCCGCGCTCCTAGCATATCCAGCACTCCCCTCCCTCCCTCCCTCCCTCCCTCCCTCCCACACCGCCCCTGTCAAGTGGGTGCTGTGCAAGCAGCTCCTCTTGCACTAACTCTAACTTTGCCTCCTTACAATCTCCCTCGTCACTCTTGCCGCCTTCCTCCTTCAAGCGCTGCCTTTGTTTGTGATGCCCCAAGAAACACACATCTTGCCGTTCTCCCTGCCATGCCGGGCTGACAGGTGGAGAATGCAGAGACAGCAGAGGAGGCATGGAAGGCCATTGGACAGGACTACTGGGTGGTCACGCCCTGCTACAGCACTGCTCGCCCAGGGTGAGGAAGAACAATGCTATAGCACTGCTCACTCAGGCTAAGCAGCACCGCTGCGGGGATGTGTCTTTCTGAGGTGCATTACCATCACCTCTTGTAGTGCTCTACATCAGCCATCTTGTTGCTTTGAACTAACTGCAGTGCTGCCTCCTCTGCTACCTGCCACCTTACACCGTACATGCTCCTTATCCTCCCACACCTCTGCTGATCACACAAGTCCTCCCCTTCCACCCCCTCTGCCTCTGCCCTGATTCCCCCCTTTCCCTCTCCCCCACGTCCACCCACCCCCTCCCTCCCTGCTCTCATCTGCAATGTTCCTCGTCCCTGTCCCTCATGCCCGCATGATCCTGCTCCATTGTCTTGCTTGCCCCCACGTGATAAAAGAGATGTTTTGAGACGTCTCAAAACTGCTCTCATCTGCAATGTTCCCCGCCCTTGTCCCTCATGCCCGCATGATCCTGCTCCCTTGTCTTGCTTGCCCCCATGCCCCCATGGCATTGCCTCGGCTACAACTGGCAGGGTCGTTATGAACGGCACTCGCCTCACCATGGTCAAGACGTATGTTACCATGTTACCATTAACCCCTTATCATCAAGCCCTACCTTCCTCACTTTCACTGCCCTATCCCCACCTCATTCCTACCGTCGTCACCACCTTCCCATCATGCATCGTTTCTGGTTCCATTCCATCTCTCTCTCCTGCTTCTGCTGCTTTGTCTATTCCAGCGCTGCATTTAATGTCGTTTCTTGTCGCCTCCTTCCTTGCCGGTGCATTCATGAGTGATTATATGAGCGTGCGCATGGACATGCAGACACTCATGCACATATATGTGCATGCATCTATATAACCATCCTTCCTTTTTCACAATCAATATCCCTATGACCACCTGCTCATATCACTTCATCCATCCCCACCCCACTCCATCCATCCCACATCCCTCATTCCCCACTCCGCACCCTCTTTTGTCCAAATCCCTCCTTCCCTCTACCCCTCATACTTCCACCTCCCCCTTTCCCTTCCCTCTCACCCCTCTCACCTCCTCTGCTCCCCTCCGTCCTCCCTCTGCCAGCCCGACCTACTCCAATCTCTCCATAAAGACTCCTGTTGTTCGCACTCGCTAGGTGTTCTTGGAAATCTAAAAACCATACCTCCACTTCCCCTGCTCCCCTCTGTCCTCCCTCTGCCAGCCCGACCTACTCCAATCTCTCCATAAAGACTCCTGTTGTTCCCACTCGCTAGGTGTTCTTGGAAATGTAAAAAGCAAGCCTCCACCTCCCCTGCTCTCCTCCGTCCTCCCTCTGCCAGCCCTACGTACTACGAGTTCTCCATAAAGACTCCTGTCGTGCCCACCCGCTGGGACGAGTACGACTTTGAGATGGAAACCGCTTGGAAGGTGCTCGCCTCTGCCTGCTCTTCAGTCTCACCTCTTGTCGTTCTGCTGCAGCCCCCCGTTGCTCTCCCCTCACTTCCTTGCAAGTATATTAAAATTCCCAATTGCATCTGGAACTACAAACCCGCTGCACTCTCATCTCAATCCAATGCCCATCCTGGTCTCTTGCTCTGTGAGACATGCATCACAAAACTCACTCCATGCGTATGTGTGTGCGTGCGTGCGTGCGTGCGTGCGTGCGTGCGTGCGTGCGTGCGTGCGTGCGTGCGTGCGTGCGTGCGTGCGTGCGTGCGTGCGTGCGTGTGTGCGTGCGTGCATGCGTGTGTGCTTGTGTGAATGCATTGTGTGCGTGCGTGGGTACCTCTTGTATGAATGTGTATTCATGGTGTGTGTGCAGGATCTATGCGAGGCATATCTCAACGATTCCCTGAAAGCATCGGATGTGGACGCATATAGAAGGCGAATCCACCATGCTATTCTTCGCATGGGTTTCTACTGGTCAGTCCCGTCCCTTAATGGTACTTACTGTTGGGTTTTAATTCTTGAGTGTAGTGGTATGCATCTTTGTTGTTAACCGACTGGTCTGCTGTTGCCGTAATCTCTCCTAGTGAAAGCCGATTCTTCAACCTCATCTCTCCTCCTCCCATCTCTTGTGTCGATGCTGCCTTTCACTGCGCACCATGTCACGGCATGCCGCATGTGCCAACCCCTGCATGCAGGTACAACTTCATGCCCATGGCTCGAGGAACGGCCATGGTGGGCTATGTGTCCATGCTTGGACTCTTCGCTGCAGCGGACATGCATGTCACAGCTGACATTCCCAAGGGAGTCCAGGTCGGGCCCTCGTACCTGTCATTCCTTTGGCTGTTTCTGCAACTTTTTCTCTGATGTTCATGCATTGTGCATAAGCACGGTACCTATTCCTGCAAAACCCCCTTCACCCCTTCTCACTCCCCCCCACTTCTCCCTTTCCCCTCCTCCCCTTTCCCCCTCAAACCCCCTTGGCACTCCCCCCCACGTGCATCTCTTCACACCTGCATTGGCCAGGTTGACTGGGAAGGCATTCTGACCCCGCGGGTCGAAGATTTTATCGCATCCCTATCGGAATGGATGCTGCCTTCCATCGATTACAACTCCCCCGTTTTCACTAATTTGCCGCACATCACTGTAGCAGATGCCCTCCCAACCCTGCTCGATGTTATAAATGCCCTAAGCTTTCATGAAGAGGACAAAAACCTCATGCAATGAAAGCCAATTGGCAGTTAACAAAGTTAAGCAGTATCATTTGTGTACCTGTCAAATAAGTGGCCCCTCTTAAATGCAACCCCAAGGTCCTGAAGACAATGGGAGTGGTGGTGTTGGGACTATTTTTGAGTTGACTAAAAAGCCTTTTCACCAATGATCGTAATTATGTGGACAAGATTATGTCGGTATGGTATGGTATGGTACAGTACTGGGCAGCTGGACAGGGGAGGAACCCCTGAGTGCAGGACCATCTTCTATATGGTGATAGAAAATGGAACAAAATCCATATAGTGCACATGCATATCCAGATGCATATACAGTGTAAATGGATGGTGAAACTTACTAGACTCTTCCCTCATTCTTGAGTGCTGAAGAAGTGGCCACTTTTCCACGAACACATCAGCCAGCCAAGCGTACGGGCTTGCCGCTTGTGGAGGCTGACAAGGACTTTAGATAATCCACGTCAGGTGACTTTATCCACATCTGACGGCAGAGAACACCAGCCACACCTGCTCAACAACTACAGGAGAGCAGCAACGATGGCTGTCATGGCACCAAAGCTGCTCCCCGTGACCCGTCCTCATCGCAATCCCCATGACCATGACCTCCCAGCCATGCCACAGCGGCAGAATGAGCAAGGTCCAAAGTTCCAGCCAAACACCCGTGTTTCAACTGTGGGGATTGATCGGTGATTGAGCCACGTGGCAATAAAGAGGTCGCAGACCCACACTATTCGCCGACGCCAGAACCATGTCGGAACCACGTCGCATCCCGTCAGTGATCTCGCTCTTTTCTGGTCTCTTCTCCCCCGCAGGGGTACCGCCAGAGCAGGGTCACAGCCCTATCCCCCCTCCACTTTCCGTGCTTCCCCGCCAGTCACTCACACCCCATCTGACCATACTGAACCACCAATTCTAGGCAAGACATCGCATATTTGATATTTTTTACCGAACCATACCGTGCTTGTCGATGCCACGGCCACCGAACCTAAAAACCCACGCCTTGATGTCCTGTCCCGATTGCTTGATCCTGATCTCTGACTGACTGCTCCAGCCTCCCCCAGCGCAACAGCAACGATGAGCACAGATGTTGCAAGGCATCCTTGGTCACTGCGAACACACGCATACTGCTTGTGGAACAAAACCAAGCAAGAGCTTGTGTTCTCGCGTCTGCAAACTTCGCTTCCGTGTCGGTCCGTCAGCAGTAGCAACGCAGCGATAACTTGGAGAGGCTCGAGCGACGTGCAGGCATGCGGTCGTGCTGCTGCTGGCGATCGATGCCCCTGGTCCGCCGGTCACCCGCTGCCATCTCCTCGTGAACGTCACCAGTTGATCCTCCTGTGAAAACATATCATTTTTTTTCCTGTTCCCGTGCATTTGTTCGAGGCCGTTTATTTTTCCAATCCAATATAACCCAGCAGTATTTTTTTTTCCTCTCCACATTTCCATCCACTCCTATGCTTCGCACGAACCGCCCTTTTAAAAAGTCGCCGGAACCCAACCTTGTCGATCTGACCGTCCGCCTCTGATATTAAGGCTTGTTAGCTACTCTTAAGTAACGTCTAGGTGCCACAGCAAAATTGGGTGCGCGAGATGACGCTACCCACGCGGTTAAGTTCCTCAACTGCCGTAACCGTGCATTCGTCAGGTGTTGCACAGTCGTCGTCAATCGCTCACTCTTCGACATGCTTACATGCCGGTTCACCACGTGCAGCAGTTCGTCTAGAGTCCGTTCAACCGTTGGACGGACGGCCTCGATCAGACCATGCGAGGCCATCGTACGTCCTGCGACGAGGAATCGTTGCCGCTGCGACCGCTCAGGTGGTGGGAACCAGCAACACCCATCGGCTCCGGGATATGGGCGTGTCCCGGAGAACGGGCATTAGTGGGTCTAAACTAGTCCTCAATAGCGCTACTAGCGGTGTTACAAATGCTACTGGTGGCATCAGTGGCCGTAAACATGGGCCATGTGGCGGGGCTGTTAGCGCGGGTGATAGCAGCATCGGTCGCCGCGACAGGCAGGAACAGACGTTGGGATGGGGAGTTAACGGCTGCGTAGATGGCGGTGGGATTGAGCGAAGACTGTCACAGCGGTCCGCTGCACACTCGCCGCAGCAGCTGCAGCAGTCGCTGACGCAGTCGCACCGGGGAACCGTCACGGTTTCGGCCGTTCTCAAGTAAGAACACGGGAGAGACAGCTGACAAATAAAGCTCTTATAGTTGTTCTAGCCAGTTTTTTTCTCAGAGAGTTTTTGTTCATCGTTTCCAACGACTTGTAAAATTGTCGTCCTTAGCCGTGCATTCCGTCATTTCATCCTTCCCGCACATGATCTTCCATCGTCCATTTCCGCAATCCATTTTCCCTCGTTCCTTTTCCTTCATCGTCCACTTCCGCCGTCTATTTCCGCCCAGCAGCCCCCCCGGCCAGCAACTGCCAGCGAAGAAGCCGTTCACTCCCCGCCAGCGCCCATCCCCCAACCCCTCCGCGGAGCTCAGCTCGCCCTTTCCCGCCGTCTCCTCTGCCGCTGCGCGCCAGAGCGGGAACAACGACGGCGGAAGCGGAAGCGGAAGCGGGAGCGGAAGCGGAAGCAAGAGCGCGAGGGGTAGCAGGGCCGGTGGCGGAAGGGGGGGAGGGAGAGGGCGCAAACACGCGAGCAACTTGGTAAGCAACCCTGGCGGAGGCGGCGGCTCTGGCGGGAGCCGCAGCGGCAGCGGCGGCAGCGGCAGCAGCAGTAGCGTCAATCGCGGCGGCGCTGTAGGACTCCGCATGGGTGCAGTCGGCTTCGGGAGTTCCGCCAGCGGGGGAGCGGACACCTCCCTCCGCGGAACGGGGGCAGATGGCGGAGGTGCGGCATTGGCAGTCGGGGCATTGGCCGGGGGTTTCGATGTGAAGGCGTCAGGGGGAGGGGAGGCGGAAGAGAGGGGGAGCGGTAGTGCGATTGGTGCTGTTGCTGGTGCTGGCGGTGGTGCCGGCGGTGGTAGTGGCGGTGGTGATGGTGGCAATGGTGCTGGTCCTGCGCCTGCTGCTGCCCCTGCTGCCGCGGCTGTGAATGGCGCTGATGGTGGCGCTGCTGCTGTTGCAAGTGCACAGAAGCTGGAGGGCGCGAAAGCGGAAGAGGAGGAGGAGACGGAGGGAGGCGGGGGAGAGGAGCAGGAGGAGGAGCGAGAGGCGGAGGAGGAGGAGGGGAGAGCAGACGTGAATGCTCGATCCGGTTCACCTGGTAACGGATCGTTGCGAGGCG
This sequence comes from Closterium sp. Yama58-4, assembly GCA_947470075.1. NCBI lineage: Eukaryota > Viridiplantae > Streptophyta > Zygnematophyceae > Desmidiales > Closteriaceae > Closterium > Closterium sp. Yama58-4. The sequence goes on along the minus strand of CANIUD010000229.1, from coordinate 805,067 downwards.
GGAATAGTTACGGGGAAGGGGGGAAGGAGGGCGGGGGGGCGGAGGATGCGGAGGATGCGGAGAGCAACGAGGAGGCGGTTATGGCTGCACGGCTGTCCATGGCGAGCTTGGCTGCGGGTATCGCCAGTCAGGTATGGAATACGCTGAGAGATGGTGCGTGCGCGCGTGCGGGGATGAAACGCTGCGCTTCTGTAATGGGGGTGATGGGGTTTTAAATCGTGAAGACTCGTGTGCTCGTTGTTCTGACCCAAAGCGAGGCAAGTGAACAAATAACCGGTGAACCAATAGCCACTGGACCAGCAACCAGTGAACGAACGGTAGCGGACGGAACCCAGAACGCAATCTAAATATTGTTCACTCCTAGTCTTTCAAGACTTTCAATGTCTTATCTCCCACTCTATTCGCTCCGTCACTTCGTCCCTGCTCTTCTTTGCATCTCCCTCCCTCAGCCCGACTATGATGGCCCTGACGGGGACAGTGATGGTGATGGTGACAGTGGCGGTAGCGGCGGTGGTGGTGGCGGTGGCGGTGGTGGAGGAGGCGGGGGAGGCGGGGGTTCCAGCGGTGGAGGCAGTTCGGCGGGCAAGGCGGACCGGTCGTTGGAGCTGGGCGATTTGATTGGCATGATTAAAGACGCCGAGTCCAGTGAGTGTGACGAGTGACTAGTGAGAGTGCTACGCGTGACACGCAGTGGGCCCAAGCACTTACTCCGAAGCCCCCTCCCTCTCGCGCTCCCTTATGCTGCTGCACCGACGTGTGTGCTGTACCTTGCACGTTGCGTCTCGTTTGTCACTCCTTTCCTCGTTCCGTTCTACTCAGTTTTCCCGACTTTTGCCCGCCTCCCTCTCTTGTGTTCTTTCGTCATCAATCTATCAATCCTGATCCACGTTCTCCTCCTTCCGGTCCTAGTTCTCCCTCCCGCCGTCCTTTTCCAAGTCTCCCCCGTTCCCTCTCGTCTCTCCGCCCTTTCCCTCGACCCCCTCACCGCTCCACTCCTTCCTCCTTCCCTCCACCGAAACCAACCCCTGGGAGTGCAGACATTCTGCTGCTGAACCGAGTGCGGTCGCGCGCGCTGGAGGAGCTGTCAGAAGCGCGCATGCAGAACGACGGGCTGCAGAACCAGCTGCGAATCTTCCAGGCGCGCATCGCGGAAGCCGACGCGAAGCTTCACCTGGCGGTGCAGAGCCGCGAGCGCAGCTCCCTGCTGGAAACGCAGCTGCGCGTGCTGCAGGAGCAGGTGGAGGAGCTGGGGGAGGCGGACGGCGAGGGGGAAGGGGAAAGCGCGGGCGCGGAGGCGGAGGAGGAGGTGGTGGGGGAGCTGGAGAAGCAGGTGGCGGAGCTGCGCGCGCGGGTGCAGGACGGGGAGGAGGCGGAAGCGCGGCTGGAGATTCTGCAGGGGCGGAACGAGGCGCTGCAGCGGGAGGTGGAGGAGGGGATCAGGCAGGCGGAGGCCGCGCGGAGGCGCGCGGAGGAGGTGGAGCGGAGGCTGCGCGAGGAGATGGAGGGGCTGACTGAGAGGCTGGTGCGGCTGCAGGCGGAATTGGCGGTGTCTCAGGCTAAGGAGAAGGAGCTGGGGGAGGCTGTTGCGGTTAAGGGGTTGCTTGAGCGGGAAGTGGGGGATCTGCGGGGGAAGGTGGCGGAGAAAGAGGCGGAGATGGCGCAGGCGGTGCGAGAGCGCGAGGAGGAGGTGGAGCGGCTGCGGGAGAGGCTGGAGCGGGAGGTGGGGGAGCTGGGGGAGAAGGTGCGGGAGGAGGGGGAGAAGCGGCGGGCGGCGGAGGAGGAGCGGGAGAGGCTGGATGGGGAAATCGCAGCGCTGAAAACGGAAGTGGAGGAGAGGGAGGAGGCGTTGAGGCGAGAGCTGGAGGAGGTGGCTGGGAAGCTAAGGAGAGAGGTGGAGGAGAGGGAAGCAGTGGTGGGGGAAGAGGTGCAAGAGAGAGAGGCGCTGGTGGCCCGGCTGAAACAGGAAGTGGATGAGCTGACGGAGAAGGTTGGGGACAAGGAGCGGGAGAGGGAGCGCGCGGAGGCGGAGGTGGGGGAGCTGCGGAAGAGAGTGGAGGCGGCGGAGGAGGTGGTGCGCGCGAAGCAGGGGGAGGTGGAGGAGCTCCAGGAGGAGCAGGCGCAGGAGCTGCGCGCGCTGGTGGCGCGGCTGGGGGAGGAAACCGCGCAGATGCGGAAGGCGCTGGAGGGGAAGGAGCGGGAGGTGGAGGAGGTGGAGGCGGCGAGGGGGAAACTGGAGGAGGTGGTGAGGCGGACGGAAGGGTGGCTGGGGGAGGTGCGCGGGGAGAACGCGGACCTGCGGGCGCAGCTAGCAGCACTGCAGCAGCAGGTGGCGGAAGCGGAGGAGAAGAGAGAGCTGGTCGTTCAGTTGACTGAGGAGGAGGAGAGGGAGAGGGAGGAGCAGCGGCAGCAGCTGATGCTGCAGCTGCAGCAGGCGCAGGAGCGGGTGGGGGAGCTGGAGCGGAAGCAGGAGATGGTGGCAAAGGTAGAAGCGGAGATCAGTCTACTACAGTCGGCGATTGAGGAGGCTGAAGGGCTGGAGAGGATATCTGCGGCTGTAGCAGAGCAGAACGAGGAGCTGCAGGGGGAGCTGGCAAGGCTGAGAGAGGAGGTGGCGGCGGCTGAGGCGGCGAGGGCGCAGGAGCAGGAGGAGCGGCAGGCGGAGAAGGAGGAGTGGTGGCGGCTGGCTGAGGAGACGGAGGCGTATAGAGCCCAAGTGGGTGTGCTAAGGAGTGAGCTAATGAAAACGGACGAGCTGATGCGAGCGCAGCTGGAGCTGTATGAAGCTCAGATGGCTGCTTTCCAAGAGAGTTTAGATGCAGCGAATGAGAGCGTGGAGGTGTATAGGGCCCGGGCAGAAGAGGCGACAGCAGCGGCAGAAGAGGCGGCGGCCATGGCGGCGGAAGCAGAGGCAGTAGCGGCACAGTGGGAGGAAGCGGCGGCGTCTGGCGCGCTGGGTGAGCTGAATCTGGACGGGATGACAAGCGGGTTTGTAACCAGTGGGAGCAGCAGCAGCAGCAGCAGCAGCATGGGGGGTAGGTGGCAGCGGCCGGCGGTGGTTGCAGCAGGGGAGCTTCCTTGGGAGTACTGGAGCTCTCTTTTACTGAAGCTGGACGAGCTGCTGCTGCGGCGGGTGCTGACGACTGAAGAGCTGGATGAGTTGAGGGACATGGCGTGGCGGAGGGAGAAGGCGATCAGAGAAGCGTGGGACTCGGTTGGGGGTGCGGAGGTGGTGCAGGCTGTGGCGGCCGGGGGGAACAGTGACGCGGTGCTGGGGAGGGATGCGGTGGTGGCGGGCGCACTGAGGGGCGTGCTGGGAGGGGAGCAGCCGCCGCTGCCGCCCCTGCATGTCGTGCATATAGCTGCGGAAATGGCGCCTGTGGCGAAGGTGGGGATGTGGGGTGGGGATGGGGAGGAGCGGGAGGGGCGGGCGGGTGGGAGGACGGATGTGGATGGGTTGGTGTGGTCTGTTGGGGCAGGAGTGTGGAAAGGGGGAGAGGAAGGAGGAGAGGGCACATGCTGTTTTGAGCTGTTGGTGGGTGATAATCCATGCTCTAACACATTGATCTGCGGGTTGCTTGTTTCCGCGCGCGTGCATGTGCATGTGCATGCGCATGTGCATGTGTGCGTCTCTGCATGTGTGTGTGCATGCGGTATGGCAGGTGGGAGGGCTAGCGGACGTGATCACGGGGCTGTCGAAGGCGCTGCAGCGCAGGGGGCACCTGGTGGAGATCATTCTGCCCAAGTACGACTGCATGGACTACTCGCGCATCAACGACCTCAAGGTGCGTGCTTGCACACGTGCTTGCATGCGTGCTTGTATCGTGTGCCCAAGGCGAGCATATAATCATGACCATCATCATCCTCTGCACCCTGCCCTCTCCTCCCCGGTCCTGCCTGCCCTGCGTTGCACTGTGCTGTGCTATGCCATGTGCAGCCTTTGGATCTCAAGTTCTCGTCCTTCTTTGACAATGAAATGCACGCCTGCAAGATATGGAGGGGCATGGTGGAGGGTGAGTGCGATGGGGGGAGGGGCACGGAGGCATGAACATTGCAGCTGCATTGAGCAGGGAAGGTGCACTAGACTTATCACGTGTCACACATCTTCCTCTCCCCTCGACCCTCCCCCCACCACCCGCCACTCCCTGTCTTCTCTCTCCTTTCCTTCCCCTTTTGATTTTGCCATCAAGTATGTACTCTTGACAACTCATGCATCCAAACCTTCTGCTCTTCACCACCCTCCCTTCCTACCGAATGTGCCCCCCCCATGCAGGGCTGCCTGTGTACCTCATAGAGCCTCTGCACCCCATGCGCATGTTCTGGCGCGGCACCTTCTCCTTTCCCAACAAGTGCTCCCAACAAAGTGCTCTATTCTCTGCGCCCTCCCCTGCGCCCCTCCCGTTCCCTTCCCACACATCCCCCCATGCAGGGCTGCTTCATAGAGCCTCTGCACCCTGCGCGCATGTTCTGACCGCTCTTGCCCACTCAACACTTGCCCCATCCCCCCTCCCCACTCAACCCCCCCTATGCGTGTCCCTCTCATGCAGGGCTGCCGGTGTGCTTCATAGAGCCGCTGCATCCCGTGCGCATGTTCTGGCGCGGCACCTTCTCCCGCCCTCAGGTTGCCCAGTAGGTCACAAGTGCCCTATTTTTTTCCGCCCTTCCCTGCGTCCCTCCCTTTCCCTTCCCAATCGTGCCTCCCCCCATGCAGGGCTGCCGGTGTACTTCATAGAGCCGCTGCACCCCGCGCGCATGTTCTGGCGCGGCACCTTCTACGGGTGCAACGACGACTTCCGCCGCTTCACGCTCTTCTGCCGCGCTGCCCTCGAGTTCCTCCTCGTCTCGCACAAGCGCCCCGACATCATCCACACTCACGACTGGCAGACCGCCGTTGTGGTACGTGCGTGCGTGCGTGCGTAGTGTTGCTGGGCTGGCCTTGAAATGACCCGACTCACAAGAAGTGCACTGTAAAACCCGGTTTGGTTGCGGAGAGGTCCCAACTTCATCCACCACACGCTTCTTTCCCCCCCCCCTCCTCCTCCTCCTCATCCAAACCCCCACCCGCCTCCTCCCCTTCCCCCCCCAGGCGCCGCTGTACCGGGATGTTTATGTGTTGCGGGGGCTCAAATTGGCCTTCAATCTGCTCCCCGTCTCACCTCTTGATTCCCCTCCCTTTCCGACACACCTCCCCACCCGCTCCTCCTCCAGGCGCCGCTGTACTGGGACGTGTATGTGCCGCGGGGGCTCAACTCGGCGCAGCTGGCGTTCACGTGCCACAACTTTGAGTACCAGGGGACGGAGCACGCCAGCGCGCTCGCTGCGTGCGGGCTGGACGTGAACCGGCACAACGTGCCCGAGCGCATGCGGGATAACTTCATGCACGACAGAGTCAACCTGCTCAAGGTGCGTGGGGTTCGATTCGACTGCTTGGGTTGGGTGGCGGGTTTATCTCTGAGGTGCCTGGCTCAGGAAGCGGCTCATTCCCCCCTCTCTCTTCTCCGTCCCTTACCATCCTCCGTCGCCCCCTTTTCGTCATTTCCCCATTTCCCTCCCCGCTCTCCTCCCCACCTCGGCCTATTCCCCCCTCATCCCCCCTTGCATATGGCGCAGGCGGGCATAGTGTTCTCAGGTGTGGTTACCACAGTGTCGCCAACATACGCCATGGAAGTTAGAGGGCCCGAGGTGAGTGTCACTGGGGAGGGGAGCAGTGGGGTGGGGGCTGAGGGAGGGGTTTGGGGGAAAGAAGTTGGAGAAAGAAGTAGCAGGGGGGGGGCATGGGGGGGCAGGATGGCACGTACGTCACAGGATGGTGTGTGAGGAGATGGGTTGGGAGCAGGAAGACGAGCAGTGTGAGTTGAAAGGGTGAGTGGGTGGGTGGATGAGGGTGGTCAGCGGATTTCCAAGCAAAATGGGCTGCTGTTAGAACATCTGGGAGGGACCACCCACCCAATCTCCGCCTTCCTCTTTTGCCCTACATCCATCCACCGTCCAGCCTTAACTTTCTCTTCTCTGCTCCATCTCTCACGCTTCTCCCTCGGCTCTTCCCTCCCCACTATCCCCCCCTCAATCTCCCCCTCCCCCCATGAACACCCCGCAGGGCGGGCGAGGGCTGCACCTGACGCTGGGGCAGCAAGTGCAAAAGTTTGAGTCAGTCTCAAAGTCAACTTGCTCCCTCCCTCCCTCCCTACTCCCTTCCCCCCCATGAACACCCCGCAGGGCGGGCGAGGGCTGCACCTGACGCTGGGGCAGCACGAGAAGAAGTTTTTTGGCGTGCTGAATGGGATTGACTCGGAGGTGTGGGATCCGGCCACGGACCCGCTGCTGTGCTGCCCCTACAGCGCCGCTGAGCCTGAGGGCAAGGCGGAGAACAAGGCGTATCTCAAGTCCATGCTGGGGCTCTCGTCCTCAGGGCCTGATGCACACAAGCCGCTGGTGGGTTGCGTGCGGATGGATGGGTGTGTGTGTGTGTGTGAGCGTGTGATCTTGTGTGTGTGTTTGATTGTGTTTGTGTGGGGAGAGGAGGCTGAGGTGAAGGGGCCGCGGACGAGGGAAAGAGAGTGGGAAAATGGAAGGGGAAGTGAAACCAGTGCGGTGAAGCGGAAGCAGGCGGTAACATGGAGAACTATCATGTTTCCCTCCCCCCTTCCTTTTTTTCGTTATTTCACACACCGTGCTTCGCCCCTGTCAACCTATGCCCATCTCATCTCGTTCCATCTCTCCTCTCTTTCCATCTCCCCTCTCCGCACCGAATGAGCAGGTGGGGTGCATCACGCGGCTGGTGCCGCAGAAGGGCGTGCACCTCATCCGCCACGCCATCTACCGCACGCTGGAACGCGGCGGCCAGTTCGTGCTGCTCGGCTCCAGCCCTGTGCCCGACATCCAGGTGCGCGTTGAGCTGCCCCGTGTCCGACATATAGGTGGGTGGGTCGTCGTGAGTGCCCTGTGCCCGACGTCCAGGTGCGCCTTGAGTTGCCCCTTTTCCCACATATAGATGGGTCATTGTGAGTGCGTCGTGCCCGACATCTAGGTGGGTCATGGAAGTCCGGTGCCTCACATCACATGCAATTTAGTTTTGACTCATGTGATGCTCTCCCCCCCACCCCTCCCCCTCTTCCCCCACGTTTCTCCCGCGAGCAGAAGGACTTTGAGGGCATAGAGCGGCAGTTCAGCAGCGACCCCAACATCCGGCTGGTGCTCAAGTACGATGAGAGCCTCTCGCACCTCATCTACGCCGCCTCGGACCTCTTCATCATCCCCTCCATCTTCGAACCTTGCGGCCTCACCCAGGTATGTACACCTGCCTGCCTGCCTGAGATGCCTGCCTGCCTCTGGGCTGGGTGTCTGCGTGCTTGGGGGGGAGCGGTGGCGCGGTGTAGTGTGGTGTGGTGTGGAGTGGTGTGGTGTGGTGTGCTGTTGATGCAGTAGTGGTGGAAGAGGAATGATAGACACGTGGGTGAATGCAGAGGGCTGCCACCAGAAATGAATCTGGTGGAGACTGGGTTGCCGTGTTTCTTGTGAGTGGATGTTACTTCCTGTGTTGGCATGCATAGAATGCATGTGTGCACATGTCTGTGTATTGCTATGTGCATGTGCATGTCTGTGCATGCGTGTGCGTACATATGACTGCTTACCTGTGCGTGACCATTACGTACCCCTCCACTCGCTTGACCCCTCCCATCCCCTCCCATCCCCTCCCATCCCCTCCCATCCCCTCCCATCCCCGACCATCCCCGACCATCCCCGACCATCCCCTGACCATCCCCACCCATCCCATCCCATGGCACCTCATCAGCTCATTGCGATGCGCTATGGTTCCATACCCATTGTGCGCAAGACAGGCGGCCTTGCAGACAGGTATGCTGGGCTCTCCCTCTCCCTCTCTCTCTCTCTCCCTCTCCCTCTTCTTCTCTCTCCCTCTCCCTCTCTCTCTCCCTCTTCCTCTTCCTCTCTCTCCCTCTCCCTCTCCTCTCTCTCCCTCTCCCTCTCCTTCTCCATCCCCTCGTCCACCCTCCACGTGCGCCGCTTGCATACACCCAACATCTCCCCTCATCCCCTCCTCCCCGCCTCCACCTCCCCTCCCAACCCACTCACTCCATTACTTCTCCAATTATCTCGTTTGTTTCACTCGTGCCGTTTTTCAATCAAACACATTGCTCCCTGCTCCGCATCATTCTCTCCTATGGGACTGCTCGCTCACTCCCTCTCGTCCGTCCGTGCGTGTTTGTCATGTCATGGCCGCAGTGTGTTTGACGTAGATGACCCGTCAATTCCTGTGGAGAAGCGCAATGGTTTCAGCTTCACTGCCAGCGATGTCAATGTCAGTCCGCCCTCTGCTTCCTTCCGCTCCACTTCCCTGCACTCCACCCGTTTTTCTCCACTCCACTGCACCCCCTGCTTGAGCTCCGTTCTACAGAGCCATTCTTGACTCCTTTTTTTTCTTGTGCAGAAGCGTTTTTCGGTCGTTTCTATACTGTGGAAATTGCTCCTGCTTTGTATTCACTCCGCACAAACATCCATTCCCTTGTCTCCCCTCTCATCCCCTCCCCACCCAACCCCACCGCACCTCTCCCTCACTCATCCCACATGTGTCCTGCTTCAAGTTCTCAAACACCTTTTCTCTTGTCTCCCTTCCCCACCCCATCCCAACCCATCCTCACTCCAACCATCCCCACGTATGCCCCATCCACACATGTGTGTGTCTGTATGTGTCTGTCTGTATGTGTATGTCTGTATGTGTATGTGTGGGCCTGCAGGCGCTCAACTATGCCCTGGACCGAGCCATAACAGCGTACTATGAGCGGCGGGAGTGGTGGGTGCAGCTGGTGGCGCACACCATGGCCATGGACTTCGGGTGGGAGCAGTCCAGCAGGCAGTACGAGCACCTCTATCACCGCTGCCTGCCGCACCGCCGCACCTGGTGACCCACCTCCTCGTGCGATCTCTACTTGACTCTTCTGCTGTGTTGACTGTCACCTGCCTCTACTGTCACCTCTACGGCTCCTACAGGCGACTCTGCTGTCGCACTTCTCTCAGCTGCCGCTGCTGTCATCTCTCCCCTGAAGTTGAACTGGAAACCTGTTGTAGCACTTTGGAGGCCTTTAGAGGCCTTGGGGGTTTCCTTGGTGTTAGTTGTGAGGGAAGGGACGAGCAAGGGGCGGGACGGGGAGGAGCAGCAGTGGACCTGCTTCAACTCATAGTATTCTGGCTTTGTCATGTCACTGCTGCCGCGCTGCTGCTACCGTGCCGTAGGCAGACGTGCAAGTGCCACTTTTATTCGTCCTTATATTTCTGCTTTTTTCCCCACTCGGAAAGATCCCTCGCTTTTTTTTCGTCAAGCAAGACTGTTACATAAGTACGCTGTGCATGTTCAGGTGCTTGTAGGGGCACTGCCACTCTGGTGCTGCCCTGCCTGATTGCTAGTCTTGTGATTTGATTTGGGGCAACATAGTGGTACCATTGCAGTCTAAGGTACTGTAGAAAGATTGCTCCCTTGAAAAAGTGTTTTTATTTCTATTTGTTTTCTGTGAAGTGGATGTTTTAGTAGAGATGGTATGGTATTGTTAAGCAATCATTGTTTTACTGCAAGACTGGTGTTTCTGCAACGGTGTGACCCGAACCAGAGACCCCAGCCAACATGGTCTTCAGTGTTCATCAGTAGTTGCACTTTGAATTGTTCTGCCTAAATGTTTTAGCTCAGATTGTTATCCAATTTATGTAGATGCTGAAATTCTTGTTCAACTATCGACATTTCAGCGAGGCAATGCACCTCGAGATTACACCTCATTTCGAGTCGCCGAGCTGGGCAACAGCGAACTATTTTATTTCAGTTTCAGCCAGCATGATAGTAGCGCAGCGCACGCGTTTCGCGGTATGAACGCTCTTAAGCGCTCAACTAACATTGTCGTGGTGCTGTAGCAGTTTCGATGGTGCGAGCAGATTCGTACTGCTGAGGCTGTGCCAGGGAGGAGAAGGATCGCCGCGAGGATAAAAGAGGTTGTGAGGAGGAACGCCACGAGGAGGACCACTGTGATTCCTGCTTCTTCTTTTTTTCAGGCGTAAACCTTCTCCGCTTCTACGAATTCCGCGCGCCAGGCTCGAACTCCCAACCCTTTCTGCGTCGGGTTCCTTTCCGTCATGGACCTTCGAGTCTCACGCATAGTTCATGGTTCATAGTCAGCTATTCGTCCGGCCCCTGGAACGGCGACGCGTTGGCGTGACTTAACTACCAGTTAGTAGCCATTCCGCCATAGCCGTCGCAAGTGAGTAAGCGAACGAGCGCGCAGAGACGTTCGAGATCTTATCAGCGTTCACAACACTGACGGACAAGACCGGCTTTCTTAGCGCCTCAAAAGCAGACTCACGACATAGATTGACCAACCCAACGGCAGTTAACTCCGCGGCTATCGTTTCCGTGAATCATGGCGTTCTCGAGAAAATCTGCGTTTATGGAGCCTTCTCTTGGCGGAACAGTCGACGGTGAGCAGCGGGGGATAATTCTGATTTCGATATTAACATGTGCATTGGATTCCCCCAGAACGGCCTGCAATGAACAGAAAGGAGGGGGGTTGAGGGGGACTAGGGTGAAAGAGCTTACCTCTCAGTGATGTCTAAGAGTCTTTCCATCAGAGCCAACTAGTTGCATTCTGGATGAGCTCTCTCCATTCCTTGAATGAGCCCTCTTCATCCCTTTGATGAGCTGTCTTCATCCCTTTGATGAGCTCTCTCCATCCCTTGGATGAGCTCTTTCATTACTCTCGGTTCAGACTCTGCTTTGGTTATTTCGCTGCATCCTTAACCCGTCCCGTATCCCTCCCCGTCCGCCTTGTCTCCGCTTTCCCCTCCGCCTCTTCTTCTCCCCCCTCCGAATCCGCTTCTCCTTCCCCTTCCCTTTCCCCTTCCTCTTCCTCTTCTACTTCCCCGACGCCTCTCCTCCCCCTTCCCATCCTCATACCTCCCCCGCCACCCCCTCTTTCCCAGTTTTCTCCCCCCGTGCCTCCCCCTCCTCTCCCCCTAACCCCCTTCCCCCCCAGTGACGCAGCTGGCAGCGCAGCGGGAGCAGCAGATGGTGCAGCGGTGGCAGTGGCAGCGGGAGCAGGAGGGGCCGTTGGAAAAGGTGGTGGGTGGGGTGCTGAATCGCCTGCTGCCAGACGCACCTGCCATGGCCGCCCGGGCTGACATTGTTGCAGTTCTCACCCAAGCTATTCGCGCAGAGTTTCGTGGTGAGGGTGGGTGGGCAACGGTAGGGGTGGGTGGGGCGTTAGTAAGGACGGGTGGGTGGGTTGAGTTGCGTTTTCGACTTTGACTTGGAAGTTCACCCAGAAGTGGAGGAAGCACGAAAGCGTTTGGCGAGAATGGTTGGATTGGGCAGCACTGGATAGATTGACTCACACATTGATCTTTCTCTGATCCTCCCTTTCGTCTCCCTTCGATGCCTCCCTTCCATCTTCCCCACAATCTTCCCATTCCATCTCCCGCCCACCACCCACCAACCAGTCGGGCGTCTGATTACCTTCGGCTCATACGAGATGGGTCTGTCATCCAACACATCCCATCAGACCTTGACCTGTCTCTTTTAAGGCGCGTCAAAATATTTACCTCCCGTCCTCCCTTCCGTCGCCCACCCATCCACGCCTTCCTTTATCAGCCGGGCGTCTGATTCCCTTTGGCTCATACGAGATGGGTTTATCATCCAACACATCAGACCTCGATCTGTCGCTGGAGGTTTCTCCGCCGCCATCTCTCGCCCCCTCGTTTGCTGCGGGCATGATGGCCGAACCTCGGACGAGGGACGCCAAGATAGCTGTGTTGCGCCGTGTGGCTGCAGTGATTCGGAGAATGGAAAGAGGTACGGACCGGACCGGACCAGGCTGGAGTGTACAGTGCTGTTTCTGGGTTGACCCAATTGCTTCCTCGTGCACGTTCTCAGCTTTGCTGTGGGTGAGACTGTTGGAGCTCAGGAGCAGGAAGGCATGGCGCATATGATTCTTTTGTTGGGTGGCTGCTACATTGAATAGATGAATGGAGTGAGGTATTGTGGTTGACGGGCGTGTGCCGGGCATGTGCCGGGCCTGTGCCCGGCGTGTGCTGGCCTTTGCAGGAACGAGTCCTTCCTTACTCACAGTGCCTTCCCTCCTCTCCCACGCTCCTCCACCCCTTTAACGCCTTTCCACCATTCCCCCCCCCTCCCCCAATCAGCACCTTCCCTCTTCCCCCTTCCTCCCAACACCTTCCCCCTTTCTCCCTCTCCTTTCCCCCCTCCCCCCCTCCCCCCCTTCTTCCCTCCTCCCTCCTCTCCCTCTGGCTTACGGAATTCAGGGGGGCAAGTGGAGCGGGTGGAGGTAGTGTTTCGGGCGATCGTACCGGTGGTGAAGTTTGTGCACTCGCGCTCACTCGTGGAGTGCGACATTTCAGTTGCCAACCGTGACGGCGTCTTCAAGTCCCGCTTCATCCGCTTCGTCTCGTCGATTGACCCGCGCTTCAGACACCTCTGCTTCCTTGTATGCATGCACACATGCACGCACGCGCCTCGCCTGCATGCATTGCATGCCGATGCTTGCATTGCACACACCGCACGCACCGGACCGGACCGCACCGCACTGCACTGCACGCACGCAAGGCAACGCAAACACGCAGCACACTTCCATGCACAAACGCACGCACACACACATATGCTCAGGCGCACATATTCATGCATACACATGCCCTCCGCAAATCACCCTCACCTTGGATTGTCACATCTGTGTGTGTATGCTCGTAATTTTTGCATGCACGTTCTGTCAGCCTCTTAGTATTCATGTTCACGTGTATGTACACTCTTGTATCTCCCCTCCCCCTTTCCTCCACTTCCCTCCCCCTTTCCTCCACTTCCCTCCCCCTTTCCTCCACTTCCCTCCCCCTTTCCTCCACTTCCCTCCCCCTTTCCTCCACTTCCCTCCCCCTTTCCTCCACTTCCCTCCCCCTTTCCTCCACTTCCCTCCCCCTTTCCTCCACTTCCCTCCCCCTTTCCTCCACTTCCCTCCCCCTTTCCTCCACTTCCCTCCCCCTTTCCTCCACTTCCCTCCCCCTTTCCTCCACTTCCCTCCCCCTTTCCTCCACTTCCCTCCCCCTTTCCTCCACTTCCCTCCCCCTTTCCTCCACTTCCCTCCCCCTTTCCTCCACTTCCCTCCCCCTTTCCTCCACTTCCCTCCCCCTTTCCTCCACTTCCCTCCCCCTTTCCTCCACTTCCCTCCCCCTTTCCTCCACTTCCCTCCCCCTTTCCTCCACTTCCCTCCCCCTTTTTTTTTTTCTTACTGGCAACGCGTTGTTCTGCCTGCTTTTGTCTCCACTCAAAATCACGTTTTCCTTTATTTCTTTTGTTCGATGCGGTCTCTCCCGCCCATTCACCCAGAACAAGTGCCGCTCAACCATCTTCCCGTTCTCGAGTTCTGCATGGTCACCCACCATCTCGTCTCCTCTCGGTTCTCCCTCTCATCTCTTCCCTCCCTCTTCCTCCATCCTGCATCCTCTCCATCCTGCCATCCGCTCTCCTCCCTCCAGGTGAAGTCATGGGCGCCCAACGAGGCCATCAAGCTGGCTTCTGAGAATTCTCTTCCTCCATCCTGCCTCTTCCTCCATCCTGCCTCTTCCTCCATCCTGCCTCTTCCTCCATCCTGCCTCTTCCTCCATCCTGCCTCTTCCTCCATCCTGCCTCTTCCTCCATCCTGCCTCTTCCTCCATCCTGCCTCTTCCTCCATCCTGCCTCTTCCTCCATCCTGCCTCTTCCTCCATCCTGCCTCTTCCTCCATCCTGCCTCTTCCTCCATCCTGCCATCCCCTCTCCTCCCTCCAGGTGAAGGCGTGGGCCCGCAATGAGGCCATCAACGACCCTCGCAACGGCACCCTCAACTCCCTTGCGCTCATCCTCCTCTGCGCTCTGCACCTCCAGGTGACCCCCTGCACGTGCACTGCACCCAGAAAGCTCAATGCGTTGCCACTGACCTGTAACTTCGCCTCCTGCTCCTGCCCCAGTTCTACATTCTTAGCGCATCTGCTCTCTGGTTTATACTTCCTACTTCATTCTCTTTTTCCATCTTACCCCTTCTTTCTCATGCCCCCACCCGCTCCCAAACCCCCCCCTCCCCCCCCTCCATCCTCCCCCTCCCTCACACCTCCCGTGGATGTGTGATCGGTCCTCCTCCCTTCTCCCCCCTTGCGCGTCTCCCCTTTCTGTCCTCCTCCTTTCCCATGTATCTCTCCTCACCCATCTCTCCCCATCTCTCGCCCCGTCTCTCCTCCCTCCGCCCTTTTTTACCCACTGGATCTCCTCTCGCCCATCCCGCTCAGACTCGCTCACCCCCAATCCTGCCCCCTTTCAAGGACCTCATGGGCCATTTCCCAGAGCCTCTATGTACGTCTTATGCCCTTCTCAACCAGGGCCATTCTCCTCTCCTCTCCTCTCCTCTCCTCTCCTCTCCTCTTCTCTTCGCCCCTCTCCCGTCTCCTACTCCCTGCATCTCAAACCCCAATCATTCCCTGCCTGTCACTCCCCTTTCTCCCCCTTTGCAGCCCTCTTTCTCCCCTTGGTTAATCAAATCAACCAACCTAGTAGGATGGCCAATCAACCACCCACCCACCATGCCTGTCGCACACAGGGCACATCAGCATCCCTCTTTGCTCGCCTAGCCCTATGCATGCCATCCATGTGTGTTGCATGCTGCATGCTCTGCCGTCCTCTCTCGCCCCACCTCCTCCCCCGGGTCCGTTGCCAGTCAGTAGTCGTGATGTGACACTGTCCCGCCCGCACACCAAAAAAAAAAAAAAAAAAAAAAAAAAAAAAAAAAAAACTGACTTTTGAGGTGATTTTGGAGGTGCACAAGACATCTTAACCGCACCTCCTACCGCCCTCTTCCCCCCCCCGTCCCTCCCCAGCCAGTGGGCGTGACGCTGTTCCCTTGCCAGAGCAAGAGCTAATGGATCGGCTGGCACACGCGGAGAGCAGGGCAGCACAGCTGGCAGAGCAGGGCTATGGGAGGAGGAACACAGCGTCTCTGCCGCACCTGCTAGCTTCCTTCTTTGTTCAGGTTGCTGTGGGTTAAAGCCTGGGTAGTGATTCTCTCAATGCAAGTGGGGTTCTCTTGGCAGGGGCTGTTTTAGAAGCAGTGGAGAGGAGAAAGTTCTAATGTTCCTAGCAGTGGAGGAGAAAGTTCTAATGTTCTAATGTTCTAATCTTCAATAGCCACCGTGCTGTCTACCTCCCCCAAGATTCTCCTCCTCCTGTTCTCTGTCTGTACTGTACTGTACTCCCATGCTTCCTGCATGTAATTCTCTGCTTACGTACTGCACGTGTTCCCATGTTTCTTAGCCCTGCCTGGTGTCTGTCCTCCTTATTCTCCTCCTCGCTATCTTCCCCTTTGTGCCACAACCCATTGCCAAACTTCAGCATGGGAGGACCTCTGGGTGCACATGCTATGTGGCAGTGTCTACTGTTAAGGCGCCTCATGGGTCATCTCTTGTCTTGCGGTTCTTATTCTTACGATCCCAGATGGCAGCACAGGAGGACCTCTGGGCGCACATGCTATGTGCCAGTGTGTACGAGGGCAGGTGGATACCCCGGGACTTCCCTCAGGAGAATCATGTCACCGTCATGGCTGTGAGTACCCTCCCTCCCGGGCCCATTAGCTTTGTCTGCTCAGCTTCTGCTACACCCCGAACCAGACTCACTGTCGTGGTTGTGTTGTGAGTGGCTCTTCCCTGCTGTGCTTCCCTTGGGGAGTATTCAATCCCCATGGGTGCATGCATGTAAGCAGCTGTGCACATGCGGAAGGACTGCATGGGTGCAGTGCTATGTGTGCTTGGATGGGTCAAGATAGGAGCTCTGTCTGCCCCCTCTCCCGCCTCACCACATCCTTTCCCAAGGCCCCTTTCTCCTCTCACACGCCCCTCACCTTCTCACACCACACTATGGAATTCCTTGATTCCTCCTTCTTCTCCCCTTCCCCCCTTCTCCCCTCCTCCCCTCTCCCCACACGGCACACCTCCCCCCTCAACCCTTTTCACTTCTCTTCTCTCCTTTATCCCAACTCCCCACGTGGCACACCACCGCTTTCTCCCCCACACCAGATGGAGGACTTTTACCACCGCGCGTCCACGTGTGCGCGCACCGTGCGCCCCAAGGAATTCACCATCATCTCAGCCACATTCTCCCGTGCAGCTCACGTGTCTCCCTTTTTCCCTCTTCCCCTCCCGCTCTTCCCCTCGCTCCCTGCCAACCACCAGATAGAGGACTTTTACCACCGCGCGTCCAACTGTGCGCGCACCGTGCGCCCCAAGGAGTTCACCATCATCTCAGCCGCATTCTCCCGCGCTGCTCACGCGTCTCCCTTTTTCCCTCTTCCCCTCCCGCTCTTCCCCTCGCTCCCTGCCAACCACCAGATAGAGGACTTTTACCACCGCGCGTCCAACTGTGCGCGCACTGTGCGTCCCAAGGAGTTCACCATCATCTCAGCAGCCTTCTCCCGCGCTGCTCATGCGGTCATGGACGCTCCATGCCCCCCCCTTTCCCTCTCCTCCGCCTCCTCTCTCGTCGACCTCCTCTTCGGATTCTCCCCGGTTGATCTGGAGGATTCGGGTAAGGATGAGAGGAACCGGGGAGGGGTGAGCAGGCGGGGAAGGGACCAGGGGTGGGATGAGAGAGGGGAGAGGGAGGAGAGGAGGGGAAGGGAGGGGAAGCGGAGAGATCAGAAGCGAGGGAGGGAATGGAGTGATGATGGTGGTGGTGATGAAGGTTTGGGAGGGAATGGGGACCGTTTTGCTGGAAGAGGGGCAGGAATGCGGGTGGGAGGGAGGCAAGGCAGACGGGACGACGATCGGTGGAATGGTGGTGAGGAGAGGGGGATAGGAGCAGGTGCGGCGGAGGAGCGAGGTGTGGGGGATAGGTGGAGGGGTGTGGTGGAGGAGGAGGAGGATTGGAGGACGCGGCCTGTGTCTGACTTTGTGTCAAGGGAGTCTACAGGACGGAAGGTGGCTCGCATTTCAGGTGTGGTGACCGTGTGCTTGCCTGTGCGGTGACCTTGTGCTTGCCTGTGCGGTGACCTTGTGCTTGCCTGTGCGGTGACCGTGTGCTTGCCTGTGCGGTGACCTTGTGCTTGCCTGTGCGGTGACCGTGTGCTTGCCTGTGCGGTGACCTTGTGCTTGCCTGTGCGGTGACCGTGTGCTTGCCTGTGCGGTGACCGTGTGCTTGCCTGTGTGGTGACCGTGTGCTTGCCTGTGCGGTGACCGTGTGCTTGCCTGTGCGGTGACCGTGTGCTTGCCTGTGTGGTGACCGTGTGCTTGCCTGTGCGGTGACCGTGTGCTTGCCTGTGCGGTGACCGTGTGCTTGCCTGTGTGGTGACCGTGTGCTTGCCTGTGCGGTGACCGTGTGCTTGCCTGTGCGGTGACCGTGTGCTTGCCTGTGCGGTGACCGTGTGCTTGCCTGTGCGGTGACCGTGTGCTTGCCTGTGCGGTGACCTTGTGCTTGCCTGTGCGGTGACCTTGTGCTTGCCTGTGCGGTGACCGTGTGCTTGCCTGTGCGGTGACCGTGTGCTTGCCTGTGCGGTGACCGTGTGCTTGCCTGTGTGGTGACCGTGTGCTTGCCTGTGCGGTGACCGTGTGCTTGCCTGTGCGGTGACCGTGTGCTTGCCTGTGTGGTGACCGTGTGCTTGCCTGTGCGGTGACCGTGTGCTTGCCTGTGCGGTGACCGTGTGCTTGCCTGTGCGGTGACCGTGTGCTTGCCTGTGTGGTGACCGTGTGCTTGCCTGTGCGGTGACCTTGTGCTTGCCTGTGCGGTGACCGTGTGCTTGCCTGTGTGGTGACCGTGTGCTTGCCTGTGCGGTGACCGTGTGCTTGCCTGTGCGGTGACCGTGTGCTTGCCTGTGTGGTGACCGTGTGCTTGCCTGTGCGGTGACCGTGTGCTTGCCTGTGCGGTGACCGTGTGCTTGCCTGTGCGGTGACCGTGTGCTTGCCTGTGCGGTGACCGTGTGCTTGCCTGTGTGGTGACCGTGTGCTTGCCTGTGCGGTGACCGTGTGCTTGCCTGTGCGGTGACCGTGTGCTTGCCTGTGTGGTGACCGTGTGCTTGCAAGAGTGGTGACCGTGTGCTTGCCTGTGCGGTGACCGTGTGCTTGCCTGTGCGGTGACCGTGTGCTTGCCTGTGCGGTGACCGTGTGCTTGCCTGTGCGGTGACCGTGTGCTTGCCTGTGTGGTGACCGTGTGCTTGCCTGTGCGGTGACCTTGTGCTTGCCTGTGCGGTGACCGTGTGCTTGCCTGTGCGGTGACCTTGTGCTTGCCTGTGCGGTGACCTTGTGCTTGCCTGTGCGGTGACCGTGTGCTTGCCTGTGTGGTGACCGTGTGCTTGCCTGTGCGGTGACCGTGTGCTTGCCTGTGCGGTGACCGTGTGCTTGCCTGTGCGGTGACCGTGTGCTTGCCTGTGTGGTGACCGTGTGCTTGCCTGTGCGGTGACCTTGTGCTTGCCTGTGCGGTGACCGTGTGCTTGCCTGTGTGGTGACCGTGTGCTTGCCTGTGCGGTGACCGTGTGCTTGCCTGTGCGGTGACCGTGTGCTTGCCTGTGTGGTGACCGTGTGCTTGCCTGTGCGGTGACCGTGTGCTTGCCTGTGCGGTGACCGTGTGCTTGCCTGTGCGGTGACCGTGTGCTTGCCTGTGCGGTGACCGTGTGCTTGCCTGTGCGGTGACCGTGTGCTTGCCTGTGCGGTGACCGTGTGCTTGCCTGTGCGGTGACCGTGTGCTTGCCTGTGCGGTGACCGTGTGCTTGCCTGTGTGGTGACCGTGTGCTTGCCTGTGCGGTGACCGTGTGCTTGCCTGTGCGGTGACCGTGTGCTTGCCTGTGCGGTGACCGTGTGCTTGCCTGTGTGGTGACCGTGTGCTTGCCTGTGCGGTGACCGTGTGCTTGCCTGTGTGGTGACCGTGTGCTTGCCTGTGCGGTGACCGTGTGCTTGCCTGTGCGGTGACCGTGTGCTTGCCTGTGTGGTGACCGTGTGCTTGCCTGTGCGGTGACCGTGTGCTTGCCTGTGCGGTGACCGTGTGCTTGCCTGTGCGGTGACCGTGTGCTTGCCTGTGCGGTGACCGTGTGCTTGCCTGTGCGGTGACCGTGTGCTTGCCTGTGCGGTGACCGTGTGCTTGCCTGTGCGGTGACCGTGTGCTTGCCTGTGCGGTGACCGTGTGCTTGCCTGTGTGGTGACCGTGTGCTTGCCTGTGCGGTGACCGTGTGCTTGCCTGTGCGGTGACCGTGTGCTTGCCTGTGCGGTGACCGTGTGCTTGCCTGTGCGGTGACCTTGGGCGAGCTTGTGCGGTGATCTTGCATGCCTGCGTGTCTCCGCCTTTGCCTTTCATTGTGGAACGCTGCTGTTCCGTTGTTCTCGCCCACCACCCTCTCCCCCTTCCCGCTTCCCCCCTCCCCCACCCCTCCCTCCTCCTTCCCCCCATTCCTCACCTTCTTTCTCTCGTTCTTTCTTTATCTCTCTTTTTCTTTATCTCTCTTTTTCTTTATCTCTCTTTTTCTGTCTCTCCCTCTATTTGTGTAGATGTGTTTCCTCCACCCCCCCTCTTCCATCTACACGGTTAACCAATCTCCACTGTCCCACCATTCCTGTTTTCCAGATTACCATCGCTCGGCCAACATGCACCGGAGTGACAACCACCATGTCCCTGCCGCTGCCACTGCTGCGCCTCTACAAGGCGCATGGGCAATGCGTCATGCACCAGTTCACGAGCATCACACACCTACTCTCGGGACTTCAAATCTGTTACCAACAACTCACACTCCTCATGCATCCCACATTGCTGCGAGATCCTATGCGGTCCCTCACAACCTGCCAGCAGGTGCAGTGCTGCTGCAGCAACATGTGGTTGCGACACGGCCAGGAGGCGGATATCTCACTTCACAGCAAACACTCCAGCACGGGCAGCAGCAGCAGCAGACAGCACAGTATGGGCAGCAGTTGCCGTTTCCCATGCACCTGCAGCAGCCAGTTCCAGTGCAGCAGTCGATTCAGTTTCGGCAGCAGCTTGGTGCGCTGCCCTTGCAGGTCCTTGCAGCACAGGGGGTTCTCGCTCCGCCTTTAGATCACCGCAGCCGATACACTCGACAGTAGCAGCAAGTTGCGACTGAGAAGCAACTATGCGGTGTTGACAACAAGGTGAATTGAGAATTGGGAGCTTTTGAGATGCTGGTGTTCCTGTGGCTGTGTTGGCCCCTATCTGAACCATTTTGGCTGGCTAGAAAACACTCGGTGAAGAGATACCGCTGATGTAGACATAGATTTAAATGTCAAATTATGCACTTATGTTGCTGTCGGCTATACTGGGGTACAACATAGAGGGGATAACCCGTTAGGGTTTCATACTTGTATCTCCTTTGTTCTTAGTCACACATCATTCCTGCACGTTATTTTGACAGTAAAGATTCAGTGTTATCATATTGTATGCTGCTTCATTCCATGAATATAGTATAAGAGAAAGTTCTCCAATAGTTGTGTGGGTGCTACTAGAGTACCGTACGTGTCAATTCACAACGGTAAATGGAAGGAGGGGAACGCTTACGAGCCAAAGCAATCATACAATGGAGAAAGGCGCGAACAAAGGTAAAATGGAGTGGCAAGCGAGCTTACAACATGCAAGTTCACAACGGTGATTGAAAAGGTAGCCTGTTTGCCATGCTGTTCCTGTCTGTACCATTTGTGGAGGCAGACTGGCGATAAGGGAATTAACTTCCTTACATCACCACAGAATATTGTTTTTAACAGGCTACCTGTTGGAAACACTTCCAGCGTGTTTTGTAAGGAATTTTCTCGAATTCCTTATCGGGGTTGACTGCTTCGCGTACAACCCGATTTTCGGACTTTGCACGTTCGGCCGATTTCAACGCTGCCGAGGCTCCTCGCGTCGCCTTCGGCATTTTCCCATCGCCAAACCTGCACCCAACCTCGCTCGTCCGAGGTTCCCTCCTAGCTAGGCTAGCCCTACATTAGTCTGTGCATTCATTGTATTCTCAGTTCATTCAGTCACAGCCTCGTTATTCGTTTACCTGCGCACTCTCTTTTACAACTCATAACACCTGGTATCAGAGCTACTTTCCTAGTTCACCTCACTTTTCGAGGGTAGTTTGGTGGCACGGGTGTGGTTGGTTTAGTGACTACACGACCAGTTGGCTGCAGGGATTGTTAGATCAATCCTGCCCGACTCCGATAGATCGTGTTTTCACTTGCCTGGAGGCCACGGGTACCCGACTGCCCACCAGACGTAGTGCTAGGCACATGGATCAGGAGGATGTCAACAGGTTGATGGCGCAAGTGGCAGAAATGAAGCAGAGCATGGAGTCGTTAATGGCGGAAGTGACAACACTGCGTGGAGAAAACGCCGAGCTACGCCAGACGCGAGGTGAAGCGCGTCAGGAGTCGCCCGTCGAAGAAGGCGAGGGCAACAGTCAGGCGATGAGCAATCCGCTGGATGCGCTCACACGTGACTTCGAAGAAGAAGATAGGCAGCGAGCGGCAGCAGCGCCAGTTGCAGTAACGACGATCAAGATCAAGCCCGCCAACCCACCCCCGTTTAATCCTACGGACAAGACGACTACAGTGAAGGGGTGGCTGTTCGGTGTCGAGGTCTTCTTCACGGCAGCAGGCGTTAACGACGATGCCACGCGTATTAATTACTCGGTTTCGATTCTTCGAGGTGCAGCGCTTGAATGGTGGCGCCGGACCTTGGAAACGGGGACGCCGACAGGTGTGACACATGCGGCAGACGGGACCTCTACAGTGGTTAATCGAGTGGCAGAACCGATCTTCGGTGTGACCAAGATACGCACATGGAAGGAGTGGGGCACAGCCTTACGAGATCGCATGGTCGCAGATGGCTTCTGTCCAAGACTACACGGCGTCATTTATGGCCTTCGCCAACCAAATTGACGATATCCGTACATCAGCGGCCTTAAATACGAGATACAGTACGAGGTTCGCAGGGGCCGCCCGACATCGTTTCTTGAAGCAGTACGGCTGGCGGAGTCAACAGATGCGCTGATGCAGTACGCGAGAGCAGCTTCCAGGTATGGAAACCGCTTTCGTAACCAGACCCATCGGGCCACGATCAACGCCGTCCATACAACCGACCGCCCTCCTATGGGTCCGTGTTTTCGGTGTGGGAAGGTGGGTCACTACAGGAAAGACTGCCAGGAGAAAATGCCGCTAACAGGGAACGACAGGAAGGAGCAGGGAAATGGGAAGAGTCAGTAATTAGCGGGCCCTTTACTGACTGTGCTCCGTCGCCCGAACACCATCATCCCCACCGAGTCGTGGTTCCGATTCATGCAATCGATCGCACTCGGCCGAATAACGGGGATAATCATGTGGATCACCCTGTGCTGGTCGCTGGCAAGGTGTCAAAACATAATTTAAAAATGTTCGTCGATGGGGGGGCCAGCCATAGCCTCTTCAATTTGGCGAGCGCAAAAAGGTGCAAGCTGTAACTCGACAGGTGTCTGCCCGAAATTGACGCCCGCCTCGTGGATGGGACGCCTCTGGCGATAACGGAAGAAACACGAACGGCCAGGATCGAATGCGGCGACGATTTCGGCTTCAGCATGAAGTTTCTCGCGACGACCCTGGACGGCTGCGATGTGCTGCTTGGGCATGATTGGCTGCGACGACACAACCCCGTCATCGACTGGACCACGGGATCGTGCTGTGTCAGCAAGCACGACGGGCTCGTTAAACTGCCTGCATGGACACCTGACTACATCCAAGCCCCGTGCGTCAAAGCTATCACTATAGCTCGCCACTTCAACAAGGGCGCACAGCTGTTCGCTGTCTGCTTACGCGAGTTGGCAGTCGACACCGACGGAAAGGACATCGAGCTGCTGTGTGCAGCTGTACCTCCGGATTTAGCGGAGCTAATTCGACAGTACCCCGACATTTTCCCGGACGATCTGCCACCTGGACTGCCACCCGAGAGACCCGAAGACCACAAAATCCAGCTGGAACCTGGCGCGCAACCAACTGTTCGGACACAGTGGCGGTTGACCCAGCCGGAACTCGAGGAGCTGCGCCGACAAATTGACGCACTGTTGGAAAAAGGGTTCATTCGGCCAAGCACCTCCCCGTTCGCGGCACCGATCCTGTTCACTCCGAAGAAGGACGGCGGGCTTCGCATGTGCATCGACTATCGCGCGTTGAACCGGGTGACCATCAAATCTCGCTACCCAATCCCACGCACCGACGACCTCCTCGACCAACTTCGCGGCGCTCGCTATTTCTCGAAGATTGACTTATGTGGCGGTTACCACCAGATTCGAGTCTTCGCCGATGATTGTCACAAGGCTGCGTTTCGCACACGCTACGGGAGTTACGAATTTACAGTGATGCCTTTCGGCCTCACGAACGCGCCTTCGACATTCCAACTGACCATGAACAGGGTTTTTCGGGATCTTCTAGACCGATGTGTCATCGTCTACTTGGACGATATCCTCATTTTTAGCAAGACACGGGAGCAACATCTACGCGACTTGGACGTCGTGTTTAAACGGTTGCAGGAGAACCGCCTCATCACCAAGGGTTCTAAGTGTAATTTTTTAAGCAGGAGTTGGAGTTTTTAGGCCACGTCATTTCCCGCGACGGCATTAAAATCGACCCGGCGAAACTTAGGACCATACAGGAGTGGAAGTCCCCGACTAATGTCACGGAACTTCAGAGCTTTCTGGGATTCGTAAATTATGTACGGCGGTTTATCCCGAATATGGCAGGGATAACCGGCCCGCTGACCGACCTGCTGCACAAGGACAAGAATTTCGTGTGGGGGGAGGAGGCAGAGGCGGCTTTCCAGGAGCTCAAGAATTTTCTCGTTTCCCCTCCTGTGCTGCGCATCGCCGACCCATCAAAGCCGTTCGAAGTCGTAACCGACGCCTCTGATTTCGCCATCGGAGCTGTGCTACTCCAAGATTTCGGGAACGGGCTGCAGCCGATCGCCTACAAATCACGCAAGTTGCAGGCAGCCGAACGCAACTACCCGATCCACGACAAGGAGATGCTCGCCATCATCCACGCGTTCAAACTGGGGCGCTGCTACTTGGTGGGCGCCGACGTCACTGTGCGCACGGACCACAAGTCCCTACAGTACCTGCGAGCCCAGCCCAACCTCAACCCGCGACAAATTCGGTGGCTGGACTACATGGAAAGCCATTTCACCTACCGAATCATGTACAAACAAGAAGGGGGCGAATAACATCGCCGATGCCGTGACCAGACCGACAGTACAATCCGCTGCAGTACTCATCACTCATTCGAACCCATTACTTACCGGACTATTCACCCACGGCTACACTACGGACCCGTTCTTCACGACCGGGAATCACCAGCAGGCCACGACGCAGAAAGGGGATTATTACCTAAAAGTCGGAACCGACCGGATTTGGGTTCCCGCTTACCGGCTGCTGCGTGAACTCCTTATCCAGGAGGTCCACGATTCGAACTTCTCCGGACACTTCGGGGTTGACAAAACCCAGAAATTACTGCACTGTCAATATTATTGGCCCGACTCCTCTAACGACGTACAGCGCTATGTATCCTCATGCAGGGTGTGCCAAGTAGACGGAGCCACCCGAACGACCGTGGCAACAGGTGACGATGGATTTCGTCACGGGGATGCCAGCTGGGCCGTCCGGCAACGACGCTGTTCTCGTCGTCGTCGATCGCTTCACGAAAATGGCGCACTTCGCCCCATGCCGAACGACAATCACAGCCGAAGAAACTGCGCGCCTCTTCATCTCAACGGTCGTGCGACTGCACGGCATCCCTTCGGCGATCATCAGCGATCGAGACCCGAAGTTTACATCGAAATTCTGGAAGGAGACGTGGGCGCAGTACGGCACGAAGCTACAGTTCTCGTCGGCATATCACCCACAGACGGACGGCCAAACCGAAAGGACCAATCAAACCATGGAGCAGCTGATCAGGACAAACTGCCCCGACCCCGCACGATGGGAAGATTCCCTCGCCATGTTGGAGTTCGCCTTCAACAACGCACCGTCAAGCACGACTAATCACTCCCCGTTTTTTTTTAACTACGGGATGGATCCGACGGTACCCAGAGCAACTTCTCTCGACAACCCCGTCCCGAGATCACAAACTTTTGTGACAGAACTCCAAAGCATCCGCGAAAAAGCCGCAGACGCAATTCGAAAGGTGAATATTACTTCCCGCAAGTACACCGACCTTCTACGCCGGGAACTCGTCTTGACCACTGGGCAACTAGTGCTACTCGACACGAAGAACCTCAACCTGCCCGGACCGTCGAAACTACGGCCACGATTTTGCGGACCCTTCAGAATTATCAAGATGCTGACACCTGTCACCGTGAAGCTGTTGCTACCAAATGACTGGCGCATTCATGACGCGTTCCACGTCAGCCTACTTCGCAAGTTCGTACCAGCGCACCACGACCGACATTGCACGTCAGCAAGCTGCACCAACGGCACGACCTGTCCCGGAGCCGACTCTTGACCCTTGGAAAATTCTCGCACATCGGGTCCGCCTCGACGAAGCTGGCCGACACGTGGATTTCTTAATATGTTGGACAGATCGCACCAGTGAGGACGACACGTGGGTGCCATCCGCCTCGCTCGCAGCCTCACCACTTATTAGTGATTATCTGGCGCGCAAGGGTGTTTCGGATATTGATCGCCTTTCTTAAGGGGGGGGGTAGTGTAAGGAATTTTTCCGAATTCCTTATCGGGGTTGACTGCTTCGCGTACAACCCGATTTTCGGACTTTGCACGTTCGGCCGATTTCAACGCTGCCGAGGCTCCTCGCGTCGCCTTCGGCATTTTCCCATCGCCAAACCTGCACCCAACCTCGCTCGTCCGAGGTTCCCTCCTAGCTAGGCTAGCCCTACATTAGTCTGTGCATTCATTGTATTCTCAGTTCATTCAGTCACAGCCTCGTTATTCGTTTACCTGCGCACTCTCGTTTACAACTCATAACATGTTTTCTGTATCAAACGGCTCGTTTCTCGAACACCGATTCTGTCTTCTGGACAGTTTCGACAAACTGCTGGTTTGCGCGCGCTTCGTCCATGACGTACGTACAAACGGCTTGGTACAGTACCCCTTTGTCGGATGTTGCTTGGGATTTTTGTTGGAGCAAATCGCCTGCTTTGTGAAGGTAGGTGAACCGGAAGAGTGGACGTGGTCGGTTCGGAAGTTCCAAGCCAAAAGCCTTTTGCAATACTTCCCCCATACCCCTTTCACCGCCTCACAAAAAAATACCCTGAAGCTTATCGCCTTTGAGAGAAAATCGAGTGGACTCGCTTGAGAGTGACAGTGTAGAATATGCAGTCTCCGAACAATAGTGGAAATGGCCGTTTCTGCTGCGACTTGGGACAGTTTGGAGCACCATTTGAATTCTCTCTGCCAGTTTGGACATGTATCACCAGCAAATCCGAGCCGAGCCATTGTGAGCCAATCAGGATTTATTTTTTCTCCACGGCACACCCCTGTCCTTTCCAGATTCCCCATACCATCTCTTATTCGCAGTGCGCCGTGCAGGTTGGAGCAGGACGAGAGAGCCCTCCATCTATTCGCTACGGATCCTGGTTTGGGGCTCCACCTAGAAACAGCCTGTCTTGCCATTCTCCGTTGTCCGCACCAACCACAGCATTTTCCCAGCCCTTCTCGAACCAGCTGCCTCGCTCCGGACCTCCTTGCGAACCAACAAGCATACCGAACCTGCCACCCTCGTCCCTCTTTGGCTGTCCTTCCACCACTATCTAACACAACCACCATCAACTATTTCTCCACCTGCTTCTTCCTCTTCCTGTAAACGTGTACTGGTTATGCTTAGTGTCAGACTCTCGATTCCAGTTCATTTTAATCACCACTGTCACTATTGGCTGACTCCCAGCCGCACTGCCTAATCCGCAGTCGACGCAATTCTGCGTGTAGAAGGCTCCTTGTTATGGAGTTCCACCGCTCCTCCTTAAAGTTCTATGAGTGTCGCATTTCCCTAGTAGCAGCTTCAACGTTCAGAAGAGCCTCTCTCTAAAGCATTTATCCTCCGCGGCGCACGAGTTGAGTGTTCCTTAGACTAGATATTTCTCGTTCGGTAAAGGTGGTGGTAGTTACCCCTTTTGACTAACTTAACTGACCTAGTGCACCTTGTTCCGTCAAGTTCTGAAAGTTATCGGCTCCTTTTTCTCGTTTCTCCAATTACTTCACAAGTTGCGGATAAGTGTAGTCTCCTCTAGCGGACCTAGTAATTGCGCCGGAATTGCTGCACCCATCTAACGCTTTTGTTAAGCAGTCATCTCTGCAGCTCAGCAGCAGCTGCAGCAGCAGCAGCAGCAGCAGAAACAGAAACAACTACGTCCTCTAGCACCATGGGCTCGATGGGCCTACCTCCCACCTCCTCCTTCTCCCGCTCCGGCTCCAACTCTCGCCGGCAAATGGACCGGAGCGTTTCGCCGTTACCTAACCGGACACGCGTCGACATGGACCCGCTCGTGGACACGCTCACGGACGAAACCGTCGACGTTGATAAGAAGCGCGAGGCCGTCGCCACCATCCGCTCGTCGCTAAAAAACAACCCGGAGAACAAGGCGAGGCTGCTCGCCGCCGGCGGGATCGACGCGCTCATCGCGCTTCTCCCGTCCAGCGATCCGGCCACCGTGGAGCACGCCGTGACTTCGCTGCTCAACATGTCTTTAACGGAAGGCGTCGAGCCGTTGATTACCTCCGCCGGCGGAATAGAGGCCATCGTGCCAGTTCTCGACACCGGGTCGCCCGCGGCTCGGGAAAACGCAGCCGCAGCTCTGTTCTCGCTGTCTGGACCCATGGAGAACAAGTGCAAGGTGCGCGACGCTGGAGCGATCCCGTTCTTAATCTCCCTGCTGCAAACCGGCAGCCTGCGCGGGAAGAAGGACGCGTCGCTCGCGCTTTTCAATCTCTCCCTGGAGTCCTCGTGCGTACGCGATATAATCGCCGCGGGGGCCGTGAAAGTCCTCGTGCAGCTCTTAACGGACGCGGAGCCGGGCATGGAAGACAAAGTCATGGCTGTCATTGCGAACCTGTGCAAATCGGCGGAGGGACGGCAGTCGGTGCACACGGAGGGCGGCATCGCCGCCATGGTGGACGTGATCGACGGCGGGTCGTCGCGCGCGAAGGAGGACGCGGCGGTCGCGCTGCACCTGCTGGCGACGAACAGCGAGGCGTCGTTCCAGCTGCTGCTGGAGGAGGGAGCCATGCCCGCGCTCGTGAAGCTCGCGCAGTCGGGCTCCGGGCGCGGAAAGGCCAAGGTGCGTTGTTGTTGGGTGGATGGATGGGACGGGCCTATTCGGCAAGCGCCTCAAATCAGACGCTTGAAAGCGGAAGCGCGATTTGATATGTGTGACGAGTGCATCGGATGGATATGGGTCGGTCCTAAAAATAGATGCTAAATACAATGATGCTCCTCAAGAATTGAATCATGACCGAGGCAACGCCGAGGAGCGTTGGATGGTGTTGTGAGGCGCCTCGATAATAGACGCTTTAAACCGGAGGCGCCCCCTAAGGAATAGGCTCTACTCGAGGCATTGCTGAGGTTCGTGGATGGATGGGAAGAGCGAATCCTGTTGTTGATAGGCGTTGTGCGTGGTGGGGCGACTGGAATGGAGTGTGGATGGTGGTTAGGATGGAACGGACGATACGAGGGAGTGAAAGAAGACTGAGGTTAGGGAAGAAAAAAGAGATTTCAGCGACTTGTGTATATGCTTTGGCGAGTTTACTTTTAATATATTCTCCAGAGAAAACGAAGTGCATGGCAAGCAGAGTGAAAGTACTAGTCAGAGGCATAACTGTTTTTTCCCTCCTACCATTTTATCTATCCTGCTCCAAAATGCTCTGGTCAACCTTGCCTGGCCAATCCTCCCTGGAACAACCCACTCTTGTGTTATTGTCCTCTCCTCAATGTCTCATGGTCACCTGCAAAACGCAATGCTGGCTCTCCTGGCATTGACGGCAGCAGAGTACTGTGTTTTCTCTTTCTTTTTTTGCTTCCATGTGAAGCCTTTCGCTTTGGAAAATAGCTATAGGATGTTGAGTGGCCGTGCACCCATGTTTTTGTATTTCCGCGCGTCGCATGGCTGTGTGCTTGAATCGGCTCTATCTCTCCACCTTCACTTCCGCTCATGTTCCCCCCTCCACTCTCTCTCCATTTGTTTCCGCATGTCTTCTTTTCCCCGTTTCCCTCCCTCACCATTTGAGTCTTCAACCTTGTCAATGGAGTTCCAGAAGCAATATGTTGGCCTTCTCGCCTGCTGCTCCAACCCCTCTTCCTTTCACCACATGTCCCTTCTCTCCCTTCCCTCCTGGCCACCTCCCTCAGTCAATCCCCTGCCTAAACTCAAAGCACTTTCTCCCATCCCTCTCATCACCTTCCCACCCCCACCCCCACCCATTGTCCCCTCCAGGCGAAGGCCTTGTTGGATCTGCTGCGCGGCTATGCATCGGCCAACTCTCAGAGCTTCCGCCACTCGGGGTCCTTCAATGGGTCGTATTCGCAGACGTTTGACAAGCGCCCGCCCATGCAGGCTGGCGAGATCAGAGACAGGGGGCTCACGGGCGAGCTTAGGTGAGGGCAGTGTTGCTGGACGGCAGAGGCGAGGCAGGAGGGGGTCGGGGCGGGAGGGTCTTGAAACACAGGAGAAAGGGGGAGGGGTGGGGTTATAGTGAATAAGTGGAATATAGTATTGTTCAAGTGCACGGACAGACTGGGGTGGGGAGGGGAGGTGGAAGGGAGGAGAAGGGGGGTTGTTGGGTGGGAGGGAGAGGGGGAGGGAGTTGGGTCTGCTGTTCACCTGCTGGGCTATCTATGAGAGTCCATGAGATGGTTGAGAGGGAGTGGGAAACGGGTCTAATTGCTGTGAGAGCTGCAGTAGGTACTGCAAGAGTAAGTGGGGCTATGTAGCGAGAATGGGGAAAGGAGTCCAGATCTGTGGGGAGGATTCCATTTGGAGTGGAATAGTGGGGTGGTGAAGAGGATATGTATGGCGAGAAGGGGACAAGGGAAAGGGGCAAAATAGTGGAGGGAGTGGGGGAGGGAGGGCCGGTGCGTGGGGGATTGCTGCTTCAACAATACTGTTTGTAATAAGGCTGTTGGTGGCTATGATATGGTCAATGAAGTGTGGAAGAATGGGGAACAGAAAGAAGCTGCAATGGAGCTGGTGCAGTTTCTTTGAGGTGTGATATGAGAAGGAGGGGGGGGGGGGGGGGGGGGGGGGGGGGGGGGGGGGGGGGGGGGGGGGGCTTGGTCTGGGCACTGAGGCAATCACGTGACAGAAACCATAGCATTTGGACTAATGCAGAAGCTTGGGCATCATGGAGTATGGGGGGCTGCAATCAACAGTTTTCTTGAGGCCGGCATGCTTGGGGAAAGGGAGGTGTCTCTGTCTCTCTCTGTTCTGCATTATTCATGCGGGTGCTTTTATATCTCTATGGCCTATATTGGGCACCTTGGCCAACATTCATGTTCCTTTGACTGTAGGATGATACTGCTGACTTTTCCTGCACTGTGACACTGAGCTGCAATCTTGGGATTTCTAAAAATAAGGGAATTCAATCTCGAAGTTGCTGGTTCAGTGATAGTTTTACAGGGGAAACAGAATGATGGTCGATCCATCAACGTGCAGTTTGTGGCGAGCACAACACCGACCGCTTCCTCTGGCCGGAGCCAGCCAACCAAAGGTGCCAAAACGTTGTGGTTCCTGCTCGAGACGAGCCGCGCACGAATCAAACCGTGGGAAACGGTATGGTGTATGGTTTGGGAGGCGGGGAAACTGCTGATTCGGTTCGATTTGGGTGAAATGAAATGGGAACAACACGAGGCTCGGAGGAGCCTGGCGCCTTGGTATTGTCGCGTCGTCACGTCAGTCACAAAACCGCATCATGCTGCTCCAACCTTACCTGAGCCAACTTAACCCTTCCAAACTCCACACCACACTCGATTCAAGACCAACGGAACCCCCAAGCCAGAAACGTTTGCTTCCCTCCCTCCCTCCCCCACACGAGAACACTTCCTTGCTCAGTTGCTCGTTTGCTGCTTCTGTCTTCCTGATTCAGCATCCAGAAGAAGCCAACTGTTACTAAGCTTTTTGCGTGGCTTCTGTTTCTCGTTTTCTGACAATAGAGTAGCAGGGGTCTTTCCTCGTGTCCCGATTCTTCGCAATTGGAGCTCTGACGTGCCTGAAGAACGCTTGCTGAGTCGTTCATAGTTAAGTGACTCGCTTTGGCAGGATAAAGCAGGGTGAACAGTAGCCTTCAAAGCTAGAGCCGATTCGAGATTTCACCTCCTTAGTATCTCTTTAGTATTCTCCTGCTCTTCAGTACCGTCCATTCCTGAAACATCCTCCAGCTGCCCACAGGTCCCGCTGGTGAAGGCACGAGCTACCCGCGTTCACTTTCCGCGGCGCGTGAGAACGAGCGGCGCTCAGGGAATTCCTGCGTAGCCTGATCGTCCGCGCGGCTGATTTGTGATGGGTTGCCCGTTGTCGTGCTTTGCGTTCGACGATGATGTTCCCGATCCTGGCGCAGGTATGTTCTGCAGGTACGTTTTGCAGGTACGTTTTGCAGGTACGTTTTGGGTGAATCACCCGCACCAGCTGCTGTAGCCGCGTCGGTTGAGTTTTCTAGTCGACTCGACTCTGAAGTTCAACTGTATGCGGTTCTGAATTCTGGTGCTCCTATCAGCTGAGGTATTTCTATTCATGGCTCTTTTCTTCTGTCGAACCGTGGCCGCCTTCCCCCCACCCACCCTTCCATCCACTTGTTGCTCTCCGCTGTCCGTTTGGTCCGTACCTCACCCCTCCTTTCTCTCATGTTCCCTTTTCTTTATTACTCATCCACCCCCGTTTCCCCCTCCCCTTCCCTCTTCCCCACTCCCCCTCCCTCTTCCCCTCTTCCCCACTCCCCCTCTTCCCCTCGTCACCCCCGCTCCCGTTCCAACCTCCGCCTCGGCACAGCCATCCCCGCCTATCAGGCACAATCCCAACCCGCGATCGCGGCTGGCCCGCAACGGTCGTCGCAAATAACCGTGCCGCGGCAGTCCATAGACGATTTCAAGGCGGCAACGGACAACTTCGCGCCAGGCAACATGCTAGGCGAGGGGTCGTTCGGGCGCGTGTATCAGGGCTCGCTCAACGGCCGCACCGTGGCGGTTAAGAAGCTCGAAGCGAGCTCGCAACCCGACAACGAGTTCCTAGAAGGGGTGCGTTTGCGGGGTGGGGGAGTCTAGTTTTGAGGCGCCTCAAACCCAGAGCTCGCAACCGGACAAGGATTTCCTAGAAGGGGTGCGTTTGGGTGAGGGGGAGAGTGTGAGGTGGCGGGCGGGAAGAGGGGTGGGAAAGGGAAAGAGGAGAGGAGGTTGGAGGCGATGCTGGACTCACAGCGAGTTTTTTGGGTGGCCCTTTTTTTTTGTTCTTTGACCAACCTCGTTCGCGATCGCGTGTCATCCTCCCTCACTCCACCCACCATCGTCCCCCAACACTCCTCACCGCTCACCTCACCCCTCTCTCCTTTCAACTCTCACCACGCGCAGGTGGCGACGGTGAGTCAGCTGCAGCACGAGAACGTGACGCAGATGATCGCCTTCTGTGCGGACGGCCCTCAGCGCGCGCTGGCCTTCGAGTACGCCATCCACGGCAGCTTACACGACATACTTCACGGTGAGTGGCTTTCCTGGTCAAAATATTCATTGCACGATGGGAGAGGGACGAGGTGGAAAAGGAAGTGGGGAGGAGGGGGAGGGGAGGGTGGAAGCAGAGGATGCCTAGAAGGGCCTACAAGCAAGCGAACACCCCTCAACAAAGCTAGCCTTTTGTTACAGTCATTGCCACGTAAGGACATGTCACCTAGGTGGTGTTCACTCGGTATTTGGAGATTTCGTGGAAGGCAATGGACTGGGACAGCAGCAGGTCCGGATCTTCAATGTGTACGTGCCAAATTTAGCCCTTCTTTTCCTCGTTCCCCTCATTCCGTCCGTCAATCCGTCCATCTGTCCCTCCCTCCAACCGTCCCTCCCTCCAACCGCCTTTCCCTCCAACCGTCTTTCCCTCCCTCGCCCCTCCCTCCCTCCCTCCCTCCCTCCCTCCCTCCCTCCCTCCCTCCCTCCTCCCTCCCTCCCTCCCTCCCTCCCTCCCTCCCTCCCTCCCTCCCTCCCTCCCTCCCTCCCTCCCTCCCTCCCTCCCTCCCTCCCTCCCTCCCTCCCCCTCCCTCCCTCCCTCCCTCCCTCCCTCCCTCCCTCCCTCCTCCCTCCCCCCCCCTCCCTCCCTCCCTCCCTCCCTCCCTCCCTCCCCCCCTCCCTCCCTCCCTCCCCCCCTCCCTCCCTCCCTCCCTCCCCACCTCCCTCTTTCCCCCCCTCCCTCCCTCCCTCCCTCCCTCCCTCCCTCCCTCCCTCCCTCCCTCCCTCCCTCCCTCCCTCCCTCCCGCCATTATCACCTCCCCCGCCCCTCAGCATCTTCCTCCATTCAATACTCTCACCCGCATTCCCTCCCGCCCGCTGTCCTCCTTGCGACCTGTGCGCCCAGGCCGGAAGGTACCGCGCAAGACAGACGACCCGCCCATAACCCTCACATGGCACCAGCGAGTGAAGGTCGCCCTGGGAGCAGCCAAGGGTCTGGAGTACCTACACGAGAAGGCCAACCCGTCTCTGGTGCACAAATCAGTCAAGTCTGCCAATGTGCTCGTGTTTGAGGGGTTTGAGGGCAAGATTGCGGATTTCAACGTGGCGAACGAGGCCCCGGATCAAGGGTCTCGCATGGTGTCGACACGCGTGCTCGGCACGTTCGGATACAACGCACCCGAGTGAGTAGTTGTGTTCCGATTGGTTTGGCCTGCTGCAGTTTAGTCAACTGTCAGCTGGATCAGACTCCCATCTGCAGCCTCCTCCTGGTCTGAAATTCCGAACTCTCCTCCTGCTCCCTACTCTACCCACTCCCAGTGTACCCAACACACTCCCAGTGTACCCAACACACTCCCAGTGTACCCAACACACTCCCAGTGTACCCAACACACTCCCAGTATCTCTTCTTTCTCTTCTCTCGCTCTCACCCTTCTCACTTCTCACTCGTCCACCTGAATCCGTCGGTTCCGGCAGGTATGCCACGCTGGGTCGGCTAACGCAGAAGAGCGATGTGTACAGCTTTGGAGTGGTGCTGCTAGAGCTGCTCACAGGCCGCAAGCCAGTCGACCCCAACATGCCCCGAGGCCAACAGTCGCTCGTCACATGGGTGCGCGGGTGGTTGGGTGGGTGTGCGGTTTTGCCAGTGCACACTCTTGTATGCATAGTCTGTACAGCTTTGGAGTGGTCACAGGCTGCAAGCCAGTCGACCCCAACATGCCCCGAGGCCAACAGTCCCAACATGCCCCGAGGCTTACAGTCGCTCGTCACATGGGTGCACGGGTGGGTGGTTGGTTGTGTGAGTGCGATTGCGCATGTGCATGCTCGATTGTGTGCGTAATGTGTACAGCTTTGGCGTGGTGCTTCGAGAGCTCCTCACAGGCCGCAAGGCAGTGGACCCCAACATGCCTTGAGGGCAACAGTCACTTGTCACATGGGTGGGTGGGTGCTCGTTTGTGCAGGTGCAAGCTTGTGTGTGTGCAGATATGCCCGTGTGTCCTTGACAATGCCCCCCCCCCCCCTTCCGTTCACTTGTAAGCTTTCCTCGTTCTCCTCCTTCCTGCCCTTACTCCCGGTTTTTGTTTGTGGGACCGGGTTTATTGGATCAATCCCTTGCACCATGGGCTCCTTTTGGTACAAAATCATGTTGGCTTGGATTCTTGACATGGTGTGACTGGATGGCATGGTGCGAACTCGATGTCATGGCATGGTCGTGCACATGTGCAGGCAACACAAGGACGATTGGCGGAGGATAGAGTCAAGTCATGTGTGGATCCCAAGCTTAAAGGCAACTTTCCGGAAAAATCCGTAGCCAAGGTTAGTGTGTGGGAAATGGGTGTGGACGGAATTATTCTTTTTTGGGGGGGGGGCACTGGTGCTTGGAAGCCAGGACAGTCTTCTTCCACGGGCTCATGTCCATCCACAAGCCTCTGTTGCTCATTGTTAACATCCCCTAAATTGCACTCTTTTTCTCCCTGCATGCCCCTCTTTTTTGTCCCCCTTTTGCAGTTTGCAGCCCTAGCAGCCCTGTGTGTGCAGTATGATGCTGACTTCCGGCCTAGCATGAGCATTGTGGTTCGATCACTTACACCACTTGTAAGAGACTCTGCTCCACAAGATGCATAGCAGACGAGAGAGAAGGGCTTGATGACTTGTATTTTACAAGCCAATACAGAGGTATAGAAGGAGCATAGGATTTGTTTTCAATCTAGGTGGCAAATAGCATGCAAGTAGTTGGGCGATAGTATAATCCTTTCCTAGTCCATATTGTATCATCCCCTTTCTAGATGCTGCTCAGAACCTAAATTTTGACCTTTAGCGTGTCAATGTGCCAGCCAGCCAGCCAGCAGTTGTATTTGGCATTGTCAGTGGTCGCTGGTCATTATACACCAAGGATTCCAATCTTCAGCAAGGAGTATATCAATGGATGTTCCGTAGCTGCTGTCCATGGGCATAAAAGCTCAACCCTCTTCCATGGCATGCGACTCAGGGTGGACAACAATGGCCACCCCCCTTTGTAGCGCGACGCGGCACACCTTTTCAAAGAAGAGAGAAGTGTCAGAATAGTAGCCTAAGTAGACTAGGGTTTTGGGGTAAGAGAGTAGCGAGAGAAACGGAAGAAGAGAGGGGTTTACACTAATGAGCAAGATACATGATATAGTTCAAGGGAAGGTGAGCACAGTGGTGCACCACCAAATAGTTAAGAACAATAACTGCAGTAACTACAGCACGCAGGATATATATTAAACATAACTTTGACAAGAAGAAGCTTTCCGCATCGGTTGAAGTTGTGTTGATAAAATGCGGATTGCCAGTTTATGAGCCTCTCTTCATAGTATAATTTAAATCGTATCTTAAGGAGAATTACATTGTAAAGTAAGTGCTGTGCTGGCGGATGGTGAGTTTCTTATGTCCAACTTAGACTTTTCATCAATTTTCACCAAAGCAGTACTAAAATTGTAAGAGCTTATATGTACCGTAACACACTCCACCTCTTACCATAATGGGGTGATGACACCACCACCACCGAGGGACCGTGTTGGAGTTGAACAGGTTGAGTGGAGCTGTCTCCGACAGTCGCAGGCGGGCACTCAAAAATTTTTGCTCCCACCAAGCATTCGTCTCCGGTCCGGTGTACTACAAACAGACCGTTGCCGCCTATTGCCACCTATGCGGCATCCTTTCCTCCTGCGTGCTTGCTGACACAAAACGGCAAAGAAAGATATCGCCGGAAACGCGTCGCGTTTTTTTTTTTTTTCGAACGGATTGGGTTTGCTCACACGAGCAAAACAAAGTCGAATGTTTCATTTGCGATTCGCCTGTCGAAACGAAGAGGTGCCAAACAGCACGAGCGACCAGACGAAATGTTGGGCGGGTACTTTTCCACGCCTATTAGAATTTTTGGTAGACGGCGGGCGTCGCATTCGCATCGCATCGAACAAATGCTTTCGCAGGACGAGTCGCATTCGAGGCCCCCAATGTTGGGAATTTCTCAACACATTCACCACCTTGCAGATCCTCCTCTTTCCCTACCATCCGTCCGTCCCACCATACAAATTCAGCTCGAAACAGAAAACTTCAGCTGAAAACGTGCCTTCAACATCATCGATTGTCTATGAGTCCTCTTCAACATTTCGTTGAAGCGTCTGAACGCCATTCGTGCATTGCATAATAGTTACTCCTGGTCTGAGCTCGATTTGCGTATTGGCTATACGTACTTGCAGAACGACACCGTCGCTTGATATATCCTCCCTGCAAACATGACGCCACTACAATCACGATGCTTTTCCATATCCCAAATCCGTGTAGGAGCTCTCCTCGTGCTCCAGATGCTCGTATCCTCCACCCTACACGCCTCCGCTCAGTACAAGTTCGACAGCCTGCCAACACAGGACGCGCCGATTAAAGACAAACGCTGGCACTTTGGCAGCGCCACGTTTTACGGAAACGACATGCTCGTAGGCAACTCCGGGAACTGCGGGTATCCGTACAGCTTCGTAAACAACCGCACGCAAGTCGCGGTGCCGGATCCGCGCTGGTCCAACACACTCACGTCCGGCATCGGCAACTTCAAGGGCGCGGCGTGCGGGCAGTGCTTCATGGTGAAATGCCTCTCGAAGCCGCGGTACGCCGGAAAGGTCTTCTGCCGAAGCAAGAAAGCGGTAATGGTGACGATAACAAACTTCGACACGCCGCGGTCCGAGGGCTGGCCCAACAACCACTTCGACTTCCACCGCACCGGATTCGAGAAGATCGCGGATCCGGACTCGGGCATTGTGAACGTGATGTGGCGCAGAACGCGCTGCCCGAAAACCGCGCCGAAGTACACGGTGAAGGGCAATCCCTACTGGCACGACATAACTGTTTACGACGTGCCTGGGGTTGGCGCCATCACTGGCGTATGGGTGAAACGCGCGGGGAGATCGGATTGGGAGGCGGCGAGACACTCGTGGGGAGCGCATTGGGTGGTGACGGGGAAGGTCGACTGGGACAGCCGTAAGACGAAGGTGCGCGCGCAGGTTGCGGAGTCGCGGCGATTCATCTATCCCGCTCGAAAGCAGGCGTATTAGGAGGTCGGTGACATGATAATACTAGTTTGCCTCTCAAGATTGCTTGAGATTTATATATAGTTACGGTGCTAAGCATGTAATTAGGAAGGTTGGTTGGGAGTGAAAACGTGATTGGCCCGCGAACGTTGGGGGTGTCGAGATTGTTGAGAATGTTCGTGAACTTGCGCAGGTTCGCCAATGTTACCAGGGTTGGCCTGGTACACACATCAGTCGCAGAGAGTCTAAACCGACACCTCACAGCAACCTGACTCACAACCCCATTTCCCAACACCACGTCACCTCATTGTAGTATAGGAGACAGTACCTTTTTTTCGCCTGAAGGGTCCTGGCTTCCCTCTCCCGTGTTTGAAGTTGGCTCTCTTGGACACAGGGTTACACCCAACCAACCTTAGGAACCATGAACCAATTTCGCCCTTCTTGACCCACGGGTTTTAAGCATACGAAAGTGCAGGCATCATACATTTTCGTAATAACTAGCGGTACTGTTCGACAGGCAGGCCCCTCCTTGGAGGGCTAGGGTTAGGCTAGAGCTAATAGGAGATTTCCGTGAAATTTCTCCAAGACCCCCCCCCCCCCCCCCCCCCCCCCCCCCGCCACCAAATCGGAAGCAGCGCGTCCCCTCGTCGGAAGGAGGGGGTCGTTATGGCGATGTTTCAACCCCTCCTTCCACCATTGGGATCGTGGGCAGGGTAAAAAATTACCCAGTGATCGCATGGGAACCTGGGTAACCCAAGGGAATAAAAGTGAGATTGGTGCGTGGCTGGTGACTGGTTTGGTTGAGCAGGGGAGGGGACATTTTCAGGGCAGAGATGGGAGGGGCTTGGGCACGGGCTCTGGTTGGAAAACATTCGTAGGGTACCGTATTCCCCCGGATAAAACACCCGGGGGTATTATGATAAATACCGGGAAAAAATGGGGGGGGTCTCCTCAACGGAAAGTCCTACATAATACCCGGGTCTTATTATATAGTACATACTTTTTAAAAGCAGAATCGATGTGTTTCAAAATGTGGTGTGTGACTTCACTTCTTGTTTGTTAAACAGTGCCGCAAAACCGAGTATACGAGGATAACGTGACCGCCCACTGGACTCTGCCACATGGCAACTTCCAGTGGGCTAACTATGGACCCTGATTGGCTGGAAACAGAGCCAGCCATGCATAGCGAGAGTTCATGCAACTCCCGAGGCCGGAATCGCGCACGAAGCGGCGTTGTCACTGTACCATTCAAGGTCTACTTGCTGTGTGCTGCTCATCAATGGTAGATTGTACCTCTAACTGTGTGAAATGTGACCTAAAATTGCACTTTTGCCGCACATAACACCCACCCCCCGGGTCTTATATAGGATCACCCCAAAAGGGGGGGTATAGTACCAACGGGGTCAAATATAACACCCCCCCCGCACAAGCTACCCGGGGGTGTACAATTCGGGGTGGGTGTTTTATCCGGGGGTATACTGTATGCGGTGGGTTTTCCCTCCCGAACGAAACCCTAGCCTAGCTCTTGGCCGAACTCCATCCTGGGGCTTGGAGGGCTGGGCTAGAGCTAGGCTAAACTCTACGTGAAGGGGAAGGGGCTGGGAGCTTTCGGGGGGGCTGAACTTGGAGGGTTAACGTCACGATCGACAGGCTAACCCTTAACACTTCGTGCTACCTGCGTTAAAGCCCAAAAACAGCAGATTGCGGGCTGACCGGTGAAAAAAAAACCCAAGTCGAAACAGCCGCGATGGTTCCGCGGAAGGGTTTGCGTGCCTGTCGAGCAGGGCCAGCAAGTCAATCATCCGTGCCCAACCCATGGCGCGTCAGTTCACACCTGAATGCTGACCACTATATCGAAACGAACCAAAACCAATTGCTTCCTATGAAAGAGATATCTGTAGTTGGTACACCTGCGCAGTATCTCTAGTACTTATATCCATGCATGCACATGTGACTAAAGAAGCCATTTGAAAGTGTCATAAACTTATTCTTGTTCTGAAATTCGGTACCAAATGGCGACGCTGTGTTTCGGGTGCGTCGCGTGGTGGGTCATTGTTCAAAATGGCCGGCCAATCAAATACTAGTTTCGCACCCCGCTCGTTGACATTTGATTGGTCTATTTCGACCAATCACCAACACTAACACATGGCAAAATATCTGAATACACGTGGACGCGGTGCGTCCACTTGGCATGTTAACTAATATATGATGAGAACATCACTTCACGCGACATTACAATATGACATTCTGTATGACATTTGCTCACACCAATATGAATTTTTTGTTACATCGTAGGTCACATCAGGGCCGGTACTTTCTGTCAGAATGAACGGCAGGAATGAATGAACTATGACAGGGTTTGGTACAAGTACTAACCCTAAACTGGGTTGTACCCCATATAGGCTACCCCACTACAGCCTACACAATACAATGTTTTGACACACCCCCATAGGCAAGGTGGGGGAGCACAAGTAGTCGCATACAAGCAAAGCAAGCTCAGGGTGGATCACAAAGTCACCACACATTCTGAGCACAAGCAAAAGGCCACAAGGCCAGTCCACATGCAGAGTTATATAAAACAAAACAAGCGGTACAGTGATCACAAAAAGCAAATGTAAGCATGCAAGGATATATATAGATCACAGTACAAGCAAAGTCAAGCAGTGAGCAAGTGAGAGAACGTAGGCACGAGGCCTAGAGCAGTGCAGTGACGCTGATGATCACTAGGCGGAAGTGCCTTGGTGAATATATCAGCTGTGTTGGCCCGCGTGTCCACGTAAGCAAGACGAAGCTGGCCACGCTGCTTGAGCTCTCGAGCGAAAAAAGTAACGCAGAGCGATGTGCTTCGTCCTGTGCTCCAGTCTGTGCTCCTGACACAAGGCGAGGGCCGCCTTGTTGTCGCCGTACAGAACTGGAGGAGAACGAGGCCGCTCTCCCAAGTCAGTCAGCAGGTAGGTGAGCCAGCGAAGCTCCTGTGCAGCCATGGCTGTGGCGTAGATCTCAGCTTCACAACTGGAGCTGAGAACAGAAGAAGAGTGGGTAGACCGCCCAGAGACAGAGCCAGAACCAAGGCTGAAGGTGTAACCCTGTGACGACCGCTGCGTAGTCAGGTCGTCAACCCAAGAGGCGTCTGAGTGTCCAGTGAGGACAACGTCACCCCGTCCTCCAAGCACCAGCCCCATGCCTGATGTACTGCACAAGTAGCGCAGCACCCTCTTAGCAACCTCCCAGTGCTCTCGCTGGTGTCTCCCAAGTGCAATATAGCGAGCTAGGATGCTAAGAGGGTACGCAAGGTCGGGTCGAGTGCAGGTCATCAGGTACATGAGGCAGCCCACAAGCTCTGGGTACGGGCCATTCGGCTCTACGGACTCGTCCGAAGGTGGAGCTGAGAGCGAGTGACGTGTAGACAGAGGAGTGGACTGTGGTGAGGAGTACTGGAAGTCGAAGCGTTGAAGGATCTGCTGCATCATCTGTGACTGGGTAAGGGTAATGGTTCGGTGTGCTCTGTCCTGGGTGATCTGCAAGCCAAGGTAGCTGCGCAACTCACCCAGGTCTGTGCACGTGTGTCTCTTCTGCAGCTACGAATTCACAAGGGCGAGGGACTCAGTGTCAGTAGTGGCAAAGACCAAGTCGTCGACGTACACGAGGATGTAGAACGGTGGCAGCGAAGTGTCGGTGCGAAGAAACAGCGACGGGTCAGCAGTGGAGGGAGCAAACCCAAGAGCCGCAAGTGTCGTCCTCAGTGTGTCGTGCCACTCACGAGGCGCCTGGCGGAGACCGTAGACTGGCTGCCGGAGGCTCCACTGGGTACCAGGAGGGAACGACCCAGTGAAGCCAAGTGGGCGGCGCAGCCAGATCTCCTCGTGCAGGCTGCCCTGCAAGAAAGCTGTGCTGAAGTCAAGAGAGTGAAGCTCGTAGTTACGCTGAGCGGCAACGTGCAGCAGTACCCGAAGAGTGGTCATCTTCAGGGTAGGGGAGAAGGTCTGGAAGAAGTCAACTCCCTGCCGCTGACTGAAGCCTCGTGCAACGTAACGAGCCTTGAAGACAGGCGGAGAACCCGACGGCCGCTTCACCCTGAAAATCCACATGCCATCGACTATGTTCGCCCCAGGAGGGGGAACCTCGTCGACGTAGGTGCCTGTGGACTTCCAGGATGCCATCTCTGCGTCCATGGCTGTCTGCCACTGAGAGGAGTAGGGACCCTAGATTGCCTCTGCGTAAGAGCGCGGGGTCGGGATGTCCAGTGCATCTGGGTCTCCCTCAAGTGCGAGCAGCATGGCCACGAGATGAGGCGCAGCGGCCGCAAGACACTCAAAGTCCTCCTGCCTGTCCTCAAGGACGTCCGTGCCAAGAGCACACTCACCCCCGACGGACGGAGGACAGACAGACTCAGACTCTGCAACAAGACTGGCGGCGTAGTCTAGACGACACGCAGCAGCAAAGTTGATAAGCTCAGCAACTAAGGCAGACGCATCAGTGGACTCAAACGACGGGTCTGTGACAGTAGTAGGCAGGAGGCACGTGACAGTAGGGCTGC
The DNA here is from genome assembly GCA_947470075.1 of Closterium sp. Yama58-4. Classification (NCBI taxonomy): domain Eukaryota; kingdom Viridiplantae; phylum Streptophyta; class Zygnematophyceae; order Desmidiales; family Closteriaceae; genus Closterium; species Closterium sp. Yama58-4. The sequence continues at coordinate 762,828 of CANIUD010000229.1, read as the reverse complement.
CAGCACAAACGCGGTCAGACTCAGGGACAAAGCTCAGCCACGGCAAGAAGAACGGTCGCTGCTGCACAGTACCTCTAGCTCCAGCACCTCCAGCGCCTCCAGTGCCAGCGCCTCCAGTGCCAGCGCCTCCAGCTCCAGTGCCCCCAGCTCCAGTAGCGCTGCGTTGGAGGCGAGTGCGCTGAGCTAGCCACTCGCGCAGCTGCTGTGGTGAGAGGGGCTCCCGCTGGGGAGACCGCTGATGTGAGGCACCCGGAATACCACCAGTAGACTCAGCTCCACCAGGCTCAGCACCCCCAGAAGTAGCTGAACCACCAGCCCCGGCAGCTCCAGTACCTCCAGTACGAGCACCTCCAGGACCAGCAGCTCCAGTACCTCCAGATTCAGCAGGACCTCCAGCACCTCCAGGACTAGCAGCTCCAGGACCTCCAGCTCCAGCACCCCCATGACGAGCACCTCCTAGACCAGAAGTGCCAGCATCACCAGCACCTCCAGTACCAGCAGCACCACCAGTCCCGGCAGCTCCAGTACCTCCAATATGAGCACCTCCAAGACCAGCAGCGCCAGCTCCAGAGCCTCCAGCCCCGGCGCCCCCAACTCCAGCAGCGCCACTCCGAAGGCGGGAGCGTCGAGCAAGCCACTCACGCAGCTGCTGTGGTGAGAGAGGCTCTCGCCGACTAGACTGCGGTGGCGAGGCACCTGTAGGACCTCCAGGACTAGTAGCTCCAGTAAACCCAGTACCTCCAGCTCCAACAGGACCTCCAGCACCTCCAGGACTAGTAGCACCACCAGCCCTAGCAGCTCCAGTACCTCCAGTACGAGCACCTCCAGGACCAGCAGCTCCAGCTCCAGAGCCTCCAGCTCCAGAGCCTCCAGCTCCAGCAGCGCCACTCCGAAGGCGGGAGCGTCGAGCAAGCCACTCACGCAGCTGCTGTGGTGAGAGAGGCTCCCGTAGTGTAGACGCAGTACCCCTAGGCTCAGCACCCCCAGACTCAGCACCCCCAGGCTCCTCACCCCCAGGCTCAGCACCCCCAGGCTCTGCACGCTCAGGCTCTGCACCCGCTGGCTTAGCACCTCCAGATGCAGCACCTCGAGCAGGACCACCCCTAGCAGCACCATAGTCACGAATGACCTCGACAGGCTCAACCAAGGGGAGTGGGTCTACCAGTGACACACCTGAAGGAGCAGGACCCTGAGGGGCGAGCCGGTCTACCGGAGGGGGACCTGGAGCAAGGAAGAGCGACGGGGGGGGGGGAGGGGCAGTGCGGTAGGGGAAGAAACGGTAAAAGGGAACCGATTCGTCAAACGTGACATCCTGAGAGGGGAAGACTCGGCGCGAGGTGGGGTGGTAAAACTGCCAGCCATGCGCGTCAGGAGGAAAGCAAAGGAAGACGCAGGGGACGGCGCGAGAGGAGAGCTTGTCCGCGGTGGTATCGCGGACAAAGGCACGAGAACCCCAGACCCGGAACCGCAACGCATCGCCAACCTTCCCCGTCCAACGCAGTGTGGGCGAAGTCTCCGGCAAGGAGACACGGGGCTAGAGGTTGAGCAGATGCGCCGCGTACAGGACCTCGAACAGCCACAGAAAATGGGGAGCAGCCGCATGGATCATGGAGGTACGAGCGACCTCCATGACTAAGCCAATGCGGTGCTCAGCAACCCCATTCTGCTGCGGAGAGGCCGGAAGCGTGAATGACTGGAGGATGCCCTCCCCCTGACAAAAGTCCCGCAAGAGGTCGGAGGAGAACTCACCACCTCTGTCAGAGTGCAGACGCAGGACAGGAAAGTCCGTGCGGAACCGCTCGCGGAGCTGGAGACGAACAGTGCGGATCCAAGGGATCAGGTGAGCAGGGACCTCCCCCTTGCTGCGCAAGGGGAAGACCGTGGTGTAACACGAGTAGTCGTCAACAACCAGCAGAAAGTACCGCTCGCGGCCCCACACGTCCATGTGGAGAGTCTGCAGGGGAGCAGTCATCGGGGGAAACGAGGAGGAGTGAGGAGCGGCGCGCTGCCGCCCCTCGACGCAAGGAAGGCAGGGCGGGGCAGGCGAGCGCGGGAGGGGGGGCAGAGACCTGGGAAGGCCAGAGACAAGGAGGCGGGAGTGCATGCCACGGAGGCGTGGCAGGGAGGGGTGACCAAGGCGGTGGTGCCAGAGGAGAGTCTGGTGCGAAAGAAGGCGACACGAGCAGGGGGCTGACAGCTGACCTGACGCAGACACCTGACCACACAGCGACCTGAGGAGGCTCAGTAGTCAGTGTGTACAGACTCGACCCAGGCCGACGGGTGAACGTGGCCAGGTGACGGCCCGTCCGTGCACACGTGCAGATCGCCACATGCGGTCCTCCGGGGGTAAAGGTATCAACCCCAGCATCCTGAAGGACGGCGGTACTCACCAAGTTCGTAGAGAACGAGGGGAGGTGAAGACCTGTCAGTGAGCCAGACGGAACCGCCGGACACGGGAGAACAGTGGAGGAACGTGCAAGAACTGGGCCCCCGGAGGGGTCAGCCAGAGAGACTGCAACAGGTGCAGGGAGTGGTGTGACTGTGGTACTGTCGCGAAAGAAGCAGCGAGAAGCACCTGAGTCAAGTGTGAAGGTGTGCAAGGCCTCAGCAGGCGCAGTACCAGAGAGAGCAGACTCACGAGCACCCGGAGCAGCAGCCTCTATACCAAGGAGAGCAGACGCACTAGCACCTAGAGCAGCAGCCGCTATACCTGGGTCGGGCGGCACACACAGGTAGCAGTCACCCTCAGTACCAGCAGGCAAAGCGTACATAGCCGTTAGGATAACATCATAGTCTAGAGCAAATATATCCACACCGCGCCGACGCAGCTTTAACTAGTGGGAGAGCTCAGCCGCGACGCCAAACTCTGCGCGCCAGGCGTCGCTCAGATAGGCGAAGCAGCGGGACTGTGTGTGGCCAAATGTCCCGCAGGTCTGACCAGCCTGGTCACCTGTGCGAATGACGTACGGGCAGCGAGCAGTACACCCAGGGTCACGCTGAGCTAACCACTCACGAAGCTGCTGAGACGTAAGGGTCTCGCACGGACGCCGCTGCAGCTGCATCTGGCCACCGCCATAAACTCTCTACTGAACAGCTCCACCGCGACTGCTACTACGGCCGCCGCCACCACTCCCACTGCTACCACGAAGAGAAGTCATAGCGGGCAGGGCGTAGACGCGGCGATCAGGCGCTAGGGTTAGCGCGGAGGGTAGGGTGGGCCGGTGCACGGTCAGGGAATGGCGGTGCGCGGCCAGAGCAGGGCGGCGCGCGGTGCGCGGACAGAGCAGGGCGCGCGCGGCTTGCGCGACGGGCTGGGGCAGCCCGCACGGGCGACGCGACGGGCAGGGCAGCCCGCACGGGCGACGCGACGGGCAGGGCAGCCCGCACGGGCGACGCGACGGGCAGGGCAGCCCGCACGGGCGACGCGACGGGCAGGGGCAGAGCGGACGGGCGACGCGACGGGCTGGGGCAGCCCGCACGGGCGACGCGACGCGACAGGCAGCAGGGGCGCGCGGCGCGACGGGCAGCAGGGGCGCGCGACACGACGGGCAGCAGGGGCAGGGCGTGCGCATGGCGCGCGACGCAAGGCAGAGCGAGCGCGGGGCAGCGCGACGCAGGGCAGGGCAGGGCGTGCGCGAGGCGCACGACGCAACGTAGGGCAGGGCAGGGCGTCCGTGGGGCGGCGCAACGCAGGGCAGGGCAGGGCATGCGCGTGTGGTGGGGCAGCGCGACGGTCAGAATACGATCGGTGGGCCCTAACGAAAACGGTCCTGGAACAGGACCTGCTCTGATACCATGTCAGAATGAACGGCAGGAATGAATGAACTATGACAGGGTTTGGTACAAGTACTAACCCTAAACTGGGTTGTACCCCATATAGGCTACCCCACTACAGCCTACACAATGCAATGTTTTGACACTTTCAACCAGGCCCCCAGAAGTCAGAGTTTTTTGTCTGATTTGCTTGTTTTAGTCTGAGATTTCAGATTTTTTTTTAGGTGTACTCTGTAAAATTCAGATTTTTTTTTTTGCCTCAACTCTGTGAAAATCAGATTTTTTTTATAGGGTGACTCTGACGTTTCAGAGTTTTTCGGGAGTGTACTCTGATGAATTCAAAGTACAAACGAGTTCTTCACTGGTGATTCGGGCTTCACGGGTCACAGCAGATCGCACTGTCAATGCAAAATCGCCTTGACACAGCAAATCCGCGCCTTACAGCACGAAAAATTCGCCCACTCATAGCAAAGTCGTCCGGACACCACAGATTTGCGCCGTCAGAGCACAACAATTTCGCCCAACCACAAAACATTCGCGTCTGACATTGCAGATTCGCCCTGTCACACCACTAGATTCGCTCTGACAAAAGATTCGCCCAATCACCACAAGATTCACCCAATCACCACAAGATTCGCGTCTGACATTGCAGATTCGCCGTCATAGTATGTTCTCCCGAAATTCCCTTAGTCTAGTTTCGGTAACAGGTGAATGGAACATTGAATGCATTTCTGATGAACATTGAATACATTGATTTTGAATGTTCAGACTTTTTTTTTTAGACACTCTGAGATTGCAGCCCTTTTTAAATACCAACTCTGAGAGTTTCAGACTAAAACTGTGTACTAGTCTGACGAATCAGACAGGCCAAAAACGAATCTGAGGGCCTGCTTTCAACCATGACAAAAAAATGCAGGAGTTGCGGTCACATAAAAGTCACATTTCGAACACGTTTTTGTGACTTTTGGCCAGGCCCTCAGAAGTCAAACTTTTTTCTCTGATTTGCATGAAAAACTTTGATATTTCAGATTTTTTTTAGTGTACTCTGAAAATTTCAGAGTTTTCAGGGCCTCAACTCTGAAATTTTCAGTTTTTTTTTTTGCTAACTCTGAAATTTCATAGTTTTCCGGGAGTGTACTCTGATCCCACGAGCGTTTTAGTGGGTACCTACTCTGACCTGACAGCCGCGATTAGCGCTGGAAGTAGAAATATGTCGTGTCAATCACGCTGAAACATTGACAGCAGCGCTGCGGCGAGGTTATCTCCCCGTTTTAGGCTGATCAATAAGGTTTATTACTGATGTAACCTTTCTTTATCAGACTTTTATTCGATTGAACTCTGAAATTTCAGTTTTTTTTTTTTTTTTGTACCAAGTCTGATTGATCATACAAAATATGTGTACTAAGTCTGACGAATCTGACAGCCCAAAAACGTATATGAGGGCCTGCTTTCGGCACTTGCCATTTTCCCCGTGGCATGATCCCAAGGCCAACTCTAACTTTTCCTAATGATCCACGAGACTGTTAAGATAGTAGCTAGAGGTGAGGAGCCATGCTAGGGTGAAGAGGAGAAAGTGTCGAGAGAGTTTAGGCAAGGAAAAGGGGTTTCACTATAGCACACAAGGTACATATAGCAAAGTAACATAGAAGGTGCACCACCAACTCTTAATAATAATAACTACAGTACCTACAGCACGCAGGGTATATATTAAACATATTGTTTGACACACCCCCTTAGCCTGCGTGCGGTAGAAACTGGTGCAGCCAGCACCCCCTGAACGAGCAAACCAAGCGCTGTGGAAGAAGGCAGAGAAGTGAGGAAGGTGAGAGGAGAGGAGAGAAGAGGAGAGGAGAGGAGAGGAGAGGAGAGGAGGTGGGGGGCCAGGACCGGCGGACCCGCTTACGAACCTCCTTTTACAAAGGGGAGGTGAGAGAGGGAAGGGAGAGGAGGTGGGCTAGGCGGGCTTGAGCGCGAAAGCTCATAGCGATCCCCCCCCGTTAAGAACCCCCAAGTCCCGATGAGGAGAGGAGGTGGGCTAGGCGGGCATGAGCGCGCACGCTCAATGCGATCCCCCCCCGTTAAGAACCCCCTAGTCCTCACCCCCTCGTCACTCAACCCCGTCAACCTCACACCTTCCGCACCTGTCTTCCCCCGCCACCCCCTCACCCTTCTGCACTTCTCCCCCCCCCCCCCCCCCTACAGCAACAGTTGCTGCAGGGAGAGAGGAAGAGGGAAGGGAGGGAGGAGTGGCAGGCTCCTCACACCCGCCCCCCCCCCCCCCCCCCCCTACAGCAACAAGTGCTGCAGGGAGAGAGGAAGAGGGAAGGGAGGGAGGAGGTGCTGGCTCCTCACAACCTCACACCCGCCACCCCCACATCTCCCCCTCCTCCCCCCCCCCCCACGACGGAAGCAGTGGAAGGGAGGGCGGGCGGGAGGGGGCAGGGCGGCGGTAGCTGCTGCTGGCGCTGGCGGTAGCTGCTGCTGGCGCTGGCGGTAGCTGCTGCTGGCGCTGGCGCTGGCGGCTGGCGCTGGCGGTAGCTGCTGCTGGCGCTGGCGGTGGCGGCTGGCCGCGGTGGTGGCGTCCGCGCTGACGGGCCACGCTGGCGGCGGCGCCTGCGGTCCGGGCTGGCGCGGGCGCTGGCGACGGAACGGGGGGCCGCGAGGCGACGAAACGGGGTTCGCGGACGACGGGAACTGGGGGGCAGCGGGCGACGGGCAGGGCGTCCGCGGGGCAGCCGACGGGGCGTCCGCGAGGCAGCCGACGTGGCACGTTCGGGGGGACGGGCAGGGCGCGCGCGACGGGCGAACGGGGAGAAAAAAAAAATAGCGCATTTCGCGCTGTAGTACGGGCGGGCCCATGATTCTTAAAAAAAAAAAAGAGAAGGTTCCGGGAAAGAACCAGCTCTGTACCATGTTAAGATAGTAGCTAGAGGTGAGGAGCCATGCTAGGGTGAAGAGGAGAAAGTGTCGAGAGAGTTTAGGCAAGGAAAAGGGGTTTCACTATAGCACACAAGGTACATATAGCAAAGTAACATAGAAGGTGCACCACCAACTCTTAATAATAATAACTACAGTACCTACAGCACGCAGGGTATATATTAAACATATTGTTTGACAGAGACTTACCTCGTGCTCCACCACATGTCCAAATAACCTCTCAGAATCTGTGAGACCCGGAGATTGAAATTTAAGCTTTCTTAACAGCTATCTCCAACGGTACAACAATGTGAACTAGACTTCGACCGTTCTCGCCCGTTACCAGCTGCCACTGCTAGTTAGCATTGTGCACCACCTTGTGTCAAGTTGGCATGCGGTAAGTTGTGATATGAGAGTAGCGTGACCAGCATTGCTACACCGTCATACCCCGTCCGCACCCTGTACACACCACGCGACCCGCACCCTGGACCCCGTCCGACCCGCACCCTGGACCCCGTCCGACCCGCACCCGCCCCGTCCGCTCCACGATCCCCGTCCGCAGCCCGCACCCCGTCCACACCCCATGCCCCGTACGCGCCCAGTCCGTGCCTCGATCGTGCCCCGCTCCCGTAACCACCGCCCGCTCCCGACCACTTCTCTGCCGCGCATGACATTGAAGGGGGGAGGCTGAGGGGGTGGCGAGAGGGACTCTCCAGGGACAGCTGTGGGTGGGGAAGGGTCTGGAGGAAGGGTTGGGGGGCTGCTGAAAAGGGGGGTGAGGTTATAGGGGGTGGTTGAATCGGGGTGGGAACTTGGGGGTTCGTAAGCGGGTTCGCCGGCACCGGCCCCCCACCTCCTCTCCTCATCCCTCTCTCACCTCTCCCTTCGTAAAAGGGGGTTCGTAAGTGTGTTCGCTGGCACGGCCCCCCACCTCCTCTCCCCATCCCCCCCCCCCCCCTTTATAAAAGGGGGTTCGCAAGCGTGTTCGCCGGCACTGCCCCCCCCCACCTCCTCTCCTCTCTTTCTCTTTCTCTCTCTCTCTCTCTCTCTCTCTCTCTCTCTCTCTCTCTCTCTCTCTCTCTCTCTCTCTCTCTCTATCTCTCGCCTCCTTTTCCTCACTTACCTCTCTGCCGTCTTCCATTGCGAGAGGTGTACCCTCTTCAGGGGGTGTTGACCGTACTAGCTATGGTATCGTTGCAAGCAGTTTGGGGGACGGTGTGTTGAAATTTTATTTCTAAATAAATTGCTTGTTGTGTAGTTTAGTGCAGTTATGCCTTGTTACTGTTGGTGGTGTAACCCATTGCATGTCTACCTTGCCTATTTCTACTCTCGATTCTCTTTAGTGAAACCCTTTCTTGAGAAACTCTCGCTCTCGTGCCGCACGCTACTCACGCTTCTCTTGCTATGGTTCTCGTTTCTAATCTACGTATCTAGCGTCCTACAGTATCGCACGTGATTATATAGCAGCAGTAGTACTTGTGCGTTGGACTAATCAGGGCCCTATTTAGTTTTTTTTCTCCCAACTCATAGGAGAAAGTCTAGCTGGTGTGTTGAAGAATCAGGAGACCTGAAAAGTATTTTGCAAGAGTTCCATATAACAATGTTACTAAGGCCTTGGTCGTGGAATAGTTATCGCACAGTGCGATGCAAAGAAACTCTAACCAGGGTGTGGGTTCGTCAGACCCTCAATTTTCCATTTCGTTCGGACGACATAAGAGGTTCGGCCAGATTTTTACGGGCTGACCATGCTGACGGAGCTTAACGAACCCTAACTGACGGGATCAGGAAGGCGTGACTGACCTTCCTGATCTCGCCGTTTTTGCTTTCATAAGTGCTGGCGAACACCGCCAGTGTGAATGACTCGTTAAGAAGACTACAAGAACAGTAAAACGCCTTGTAACACCACAGCCTATGACAAATCAGCTGTCGTTTTTCCTCGAGCAGGAGCCAACAAGGCTGTCGGTATGTCCGATGAAGGGGGAAGGGGAGGTGGGGTGGACGAGGTACTGGGAGAGGTGGTGGTACTGGAGGTTGATGTGGGAGGATGCAGGCCACGTACATCGCATCCACTGCCGCTAATAAGATGCCAAACCTGTCGCCCCCACTTGCCCCAGACCTGGTCTGGCCTGGTTTGGAGGCCAGCCTGCCGGAGCTCAAGCAGAATCACACACTCCCTTCCTCTGTCTCCGCTCCGCATCCCTCCCTCCCCCTTCCCCTTGTTCCTTCTCTTCCTCCCCCCCCTCCCCCACACTCTGTCCGCGCCCCCACGTTCAAGATGTGGTCGCAAACTCGTGGACAAGCCAGACCGCCACAACCAAGGGAAGAGCAAGGAAACCAACTTCTAGGGTGGTGTGGACATCAAAACTCATGTGGGTGAGATGAGATGTGTGTGGGTGGTGTGCATCACCTCATCACTTCAACAGCCTTGATACTTCACCTGACGTTGAGAGAGGACAACTTAAACATTTTAGCGGGCGGGTGTAGTTCTCAAGGCCACTGAAGCCACTGCCCTTTTAGAACGTAGTTCGCAGCTTTAACCCTAAATCGTTCCTGCTTCTTGTCTTGCTGGATGGACGTCGGTAGTTGTGGTCAGGAATAGCGAAGGCTGGTGCACTTGGTGTTTCGCGTGCGTGTGTTCTTTTACATTCCGATCTTACTCGGTCATTCGTAGACTCACGAGATTCTTCGGGATAAGCATTCATACAAACCATGTCTCACTCGCGACTCACTCTTAGAGCTCTTGCTTCCCCACAGATAATTATTTATTTCACGCTCGTTTAGTTTTCGTCATCCCCCGTTTCTGCATCTTCTCATTTTGAAACAGTTGTTCTGTCGTCACGCTCCCATCGCCCTCCCGACTATAACATTTACTTACCCGGAACCGCGTTAAGGGGCCTCGTTAAATCCCTCCCGCCACCCTGCTCCCGCACCTCCATCGCCCTCGCTCCGCATATCCGACTTAATCCCTGCAATGTCCGGCATATCATCTGAAGGCGGCAGCGGCGGCGGCGGCGGCGGAGGAGGAGGAGTATCGAGTCGCGTTGCGCGGTTCCTTCCATGGACGAAACGAGACGGCGTCAGGTCTCCGTCCAGCCCCGAAGGCGGCGTGCCGACCGCTTCCACAGGAGCTGCTGGCGGCTCCGCGACCGGCCGTCCCTCTTCCGGCGCCGGCGCGAGCGGAGCTGGCAGCAGTTTAATAGCCCCGGCAATGAAGCTGGTGGGAGGACGCTTATTGGACGGCGTTACCGGCGAGGGCGCGGTGAATAGCAGCCCTAAGCGGACACCGCACGGGGAAAAATCGCGGGGCTCTTCGGGTTCTGCCACTTCCGGAGACTCCCGCCGGTCCAGAGGCGGAGGAGTCTTGGGCAGATCGGTTCCCGCCCCGCTCGTCCTGCCGTTCGCGAATCGCCTATCCGCATCCGCCTCTCCCTCTCGCCATCCCCCCGCGTCCCCTTCCTCCGCCACCCTCCCCTTCCCGACTTCCGCAACAACGTCCGCTTCCGCCCCATCCTCCGCCTCCGCTTCCCCATCGCTGCTCTTCACATCCTCCCCGCCCAACGGCCTTCCGCCGGTCTCACCCTCCACCAATACTGTCGCCCTCGTTGCGCCTGCGGTTGCAAATCCGCCGGCGAATCTCCCCCCAAGGTCATGCTCGCCGGCGTCAGGATCAACGTCCCCAAGCACGCGGCTTTCGTCTTCCTCCTCCGCCTCTTCCTCCGCGACCCACTCGTCCTCCGCCATTCCTCTCTCATCGCTCTCCGCCTCTTCGCTTACCGGGCCGTCGAACCTCTCTCCGCGGCCGCTAACGGCACCCACGTTGTCAAGTAGTCGGTCGGATGAGGCGCCGGTGAGTTCCTCCCGCGGGCTGCGGCTAGCGTCGTTTATCACAGGCACCGGGGGTAGCAACAAGGAAAGAAGCATTTCCGCGTCCTCCGCCGCCGCAGTCGCCGCCGCGTCTGCAGCGGCGGCGGCTCTGCTCGTAGACGCAAGCAGTGGGGCGGGGGGCTTAGAATCCCGACAGAATTCCCACAGCAACCACCACCAGCAGCAGACGCAGCAGCAGCAGCAGAGTCTATCACCGAGTGGCCGGCAGTCAGTCGCGATCCAAATCGACTCCTCGCGCCTGTCCCCTCGCCCTCTCTCCGCGGTTCCGCTTCCCGAAGCCTCGAGTTCTCCCACTGGCGGGGCCGCCGCCGTTGGAGCTTCTGTTACCAGTGCCGGCGTTGGCGGTGGTGCTGGTTCTAATAGTAGCTTGGCCGCAAAGACTCTCCCTAGTATTCCGTCAGTCTCTGATTTGTTGGTAATTTCTTCCGCCTCATCCTCCTCTCCCACCGTTTCCTCCTCAGCAATCCCCTTGTCCTCCTCCTCCTCCTCCTCCTCCTCCTCCTCCTCTTCCTCCTCCTCTTCCTCCTCTTCCTCTTCCTCTTCCTCCTCTTCCTCCTCCTCCTCCTCTTCCTCTTCCTCCTCCTCCTCGTCCTCCTCCTCTTCCTCCTCCTCCTCTTCCTCCTCCTCCTCCTCCTCCTCCTCGTCCTCCTCTTCCTCCTCTTCCGCTCCCTCCTCGTCCTCTTCCTCCTCCTCGTCCTCATCCTCCTCTCTTCGCCGTAAGCCCACGGGTAGCTCCACCGATATCGCCACATTAGGGTTCGATGCACGTGCAGCCGCAGCTGCAGCCGCCGCAGCCGCACACGCCCTCCCCACTCCCCCAACCGCGTCCACTCTCCCCGCGCCACCCCCTCCTACTGCCCTCCCCGCCGCTCCCCCAGCTAGCGCTACCAGCAGCGGAGCCAGCGCGGGCGGGGGGAAATCGGGGGGAAGTCAGGGGGGTTTGTCCACTGGGGGGGAAGCCGCCAAAGCGGACGAGGGGGGAAGCCGTTCCGTTTTATCCCGCTCCCGCGTGCGTACAGCGCAACCTCTTTCCCTCCCCCCGCCGTTGCTCTCCTCCTCCTCGCTCCCGGCCCAAGCCAACCGTCAAGGCGGATCAGACGTTTCAGGATTAAGTAGTACTCTGGCCGCGTTAGGTGCGGGGCCTGGGGCGTCGATACTTAAATCGTCGCAGCAGCACGCGCAGCCGCTGCCTGCGGCGCTGCCAGCCGCGTCCCCCTCCGCCATCCCCTCCGCGCTCTCCTCCGCGCTACCCTCCGCGCTCCCGTCACCCTCCGCGCTCCCCTCACCCTCCGCGCTCCCCTCTGCGCTTCCTTCCGTTCCGCTCAGTAGCGCCTCCGCAGCGTCCGACGCGCAGGGGGCAGCGGGGGGATCAGGAGCAGCGCCGCTGGCGCGATCGTCTGGGTCAGGGGTTGCAAGCGGTTCAAGTGGGGGACAGAAGGATTCGAGGTCGTGCCCCGTGAAATGGGCCAAGGGGCAGGAGCTTGGGCGCGGCAGCTACGGCACTGTGTATGAAGGGCTCAACCTGTGAGTCGCATTGCATCGTATGCTGCGCATTGATGAGAAGCTTTTGCAATTTCTCTTTTGCAAAAGCGACTCAGGAGCTTGGGCGCGGAAGCTATGGCACCGTACATAAAGGGCTTAACCTGTGAGTTGTCTTTGTCGCGTGTGACGCATACTTGTGTGGTGACTCACACACGTGACGCATGGGACGCACGTGAACACATGTGAACGCATGTGTTGCATGTGAACGCATGTGACCCACACATGTGACGCGTTGCTCAGAAACCGCCCGCAAGAATCGTTACTTGGGTGGCTTGGCTGGGTGGCAGCTTTACGTTTGTGCTCTTCGCTTTACGAAGGACAATACTGCAGGCGGCTCGAGGGTAGGGTTTTGAGTCTGGGTTGACAACGTCAGAGTTTTTTTTTTTTTTTTTTCCCTGTGTGTGCGAAGGTGGTTTGTGTGGCGCAACATGTGAGCTGCTTGGTAGAGCGCTTTTTTACTCGAGAAACAATCTCGTTCTTGCTCACTCTCTTGCTCACTCTCTTGCTCACTCGCTGGCCCACTCACTCGCTGGCCCACTCACTCGCTAGCTCACTCACTTGCTCGCCACAGCTCAAAACTCTCAATGGAGTATATATGCTCCGGCGTTCAAGTATCATATCAGTACCTTTCCTGGGTCTCGTCCTTGCCTTCCCTTCCCTCTCCCTTCTACTCCCTTCCCCAACCCCCCCCCCACCCGTATTCACCCTCCTTCCCCGCATCCCCCTTTCCCCTGCCTCGTGACCTCCTGTTCGCCCTTCCTGTGCCCCACTTCCCCGGAACTTGTTATGGCCTACGTGTACGATGTGTGTGCTGCAGGGATGATGGGAGCTTCTTTGCCTTGAAGGAGGTCCCATTGAATGGGGATCCGGCTCTTGCACAGGAAATAGAGCAGGTTTGTCTTGTCGTACTTATCCATTGTTCCCTTTTTGTTTCTGTACCCATGAGTGGGTGTCTGATGCGTTTAGCTCTCTGAAAGCTCCTTTTGAGTCACTGCCGCCTCCTCCTCCCTTCACTACCGCCTCTCCCTCCCTTCACTGACTTTTGAGGCGCCTAAAAAACCCTTTACTGCCACCTCTCCCTCCCCTCGTCTGCTCTCCCACTGGGAGGTGGAACTGATGAGCCATCTGCAGCACCCCAACATTGTGTGGTACCTCTCGCCTCTGGCTCCTTCGTTTAAAAGCTCTTGTCCAACATGAACCTGCCGTCTATTCTCTTCTCTGCCCTTACACTCCACACCAGGAGGTGGAGCTGATGAGCCGCCTGCAGCACCCCAACATTGTGCGCTACCTGGGCACGTGTCACCGCAGTGGAACGCTCTACATCTTTCTAGACCTGGCCAAGGCGTCGCTGGCGTCCATGCTGAAGAAGTACGAGCGCTTTGGCGACGCGCTCATCCGCACGTACACACGCCAGATCCTGCATGGGCTCGCGTACCTGCACATGCAGAACACCATGCACAGGTGGGCGGTCGGGATGGGATGGTGGGATGGTGGGATGGTGGGATGGTGGGATGGTGGGATGGTGGGATGGTGGGATGGTGGGATGGTGGGATGGTGGGATGGATGGTGGGATGGTGGGATGGTGGGATGGTGGATGGTGGGATGGTGGGATGGTGGGATGGTGGGATGGTGGGATGGTGGGATGGTGGGATGGTGGGATGGTGGTATGGTGGGATGGTGGGATGGTGGGATGGAGGGATGGAGGGATGGTGGGATGGTGGGATGATGGGATGGTGGGATGGTGGTATGGTGGGATGGTGGGATGGTGGGATGGTGGGATGGTGGGATGATGGGATGGAGGGATGGTGGGATGGAGGGATGGTGGGATAGTGGGATGGTGGTATGGTGGATGGTGGTGGGGATGGTGGGATGGTGGGATGGTGGGATGGTGGATGGTGGGATGGTGGGATGATGGGATGGTGGGATGATGGGATGGTGGGATGGTGGGATGGTGGGATGGTGGGATGGTGGGATGGTGGTATGGTGGTATGGTGGGATGGTGGGATGGTGGGATGATGGGATGGTGGGATGGTGGGATGGTGGGATGGTGGGATGGTGGGATGATGGGATGGTGGGATGGTGGGATGGTGGGAGTGTGGGTCTGCTAGTGGTTGGCTGGCTGTTGGATTTCACGGGCTCGCGTACCTGCACACGCAGAACACCATGCACAGGTGGGCGGAGTGGGTGCGGGGAAGGGGTTATACTGGGTATACACGAGGGGGCGAGCCGCGAGAGGGGTTGGGTGGGTGCCATCACTTGCATTCACGTGTGCCGGATCCTGCACTGGTGAATGGGGTGTGGGTGGGTGGGTGGGTGGATACTGAGATTGAAACCCCTGGACCCAGATTCGTAGGATGAAGCAAGGTGGGGGTTGGGGAGAGGGAGAGGGTTTGTTCGGTCTGGTTAACAGTATGTCTGGTTTCCAGTTTCAACCCGGGTTAAAACCCCCCATTCCTTCCCAATTTCAGTTTTTTTCCTGATTGTTCATTCATCAAGTTTACTCCCAAGAGGAAGAAAATCCCTGATAAGTGCATGTTTTTGCAATATAAGTAAACGATTTGAGAGCACCGTTTTTTTTGTCTCTCCCCCTCACACTCAACCAACCACCACGTTCCCCACTGTTGTCTCTCTCCGTCTTGTTTTATAAGCCTCTTTTTTCAGAGCACAGTCGTGCCTCACTGTTTCATTTAATGGCTGGATTTTGTGGACTCGCATAAACGTGCGTCGGGCGATAGGAAAACTATTTATTGATACGAAGAGCTTAACTGGGTGCACATTTTCCTTCCAACTCCGCACCTCTGCTGCATGTGTCCATGTTTTGATGTGTCGACGTGGGTGCATGTGGGTGCATGTGTCCATTTGTGCATGTGTCCATGCCTGCAATTGTCCATTTGTCCATCTGTCCATCTGTCCATGCCTGCATGTGTGCATGGTGGTGTGTGTGTATGTATGTATGTGGTGTGTCTGAATTCACGGCACACCACAGGGACATCAAGTGCGCCAATGTTCTTGTGGACTCGCTGGGACAAGTCAAGCTCGCCGACTTTGGCATGGCCAAGAATGTAGGGGGCCACCACTCACCACCGCACACCACACTCCTCTGCACCCCACTCACCACCATCCACCGCATATAACTGTGCACCACTCCCTACAAGCCACTTTCGTCCCTTCCAACCTCTACTTTCTGAGCAGGGTCGTGTCCCAAGTCCCG
>CANIUD010000229.1:707500-745000 GCA_947470075.1 Closterium sp. Yama58-4 | reverse complement strand
ACAGCAGCATTTATCGCAGCAGCAGCAGCAACAGCAGCAGCAACGGTCAGGATTCATGCACCCCCAGAGCACCATGACACTACCAGTTTCAAGCTCACAAAACCACACAAGACACTGAGGCTTCGGACGGAATAAGCTATTCAAGGGTCTGTCGAGCCCTGCGTTCTCGTTACAATCACTTTATGGTTGTCTGTCCTTGGGTAGTGGTAGGGCCATGCACTCCCTGCGCATGTTTTAGTGCTTTGAGCAGCCCGTTTCAAAAAAACAAGGGTGCTTTCGGATCGTGAGGTAAAAAAACCGCTGTGATATACATGTGGGGTAGAGCAGCTGGAGGTAGGCCCTGATTGAGCTGGGTGACTTTCTTTTCCTAGCTTGGTCCAGTGTATTAAATTTGCAAGTGTGGAGACAGGAAAGGAAGTGCATGTGGTTTGGGTCACTTGGTCGATTATCTATAGCCAACGACCTTTTACATGGTGATCAAATCATGTAGGAATCAAAATTTGGTGGGAACAAAAACGGTGCACGCATATCTTGCAGTGCTCCTGGGATGTAGGGGGAACGTACGACCTTCGCATGGGAATTCTCCGTTTGTTCACGAGATCGCAGAGCTTCGCCTACCAATCGTGGTCACTCATAAGGTAACGCCTATCTCGCAATTCCCTCTTGATGTGTGCAGAAATGCAGATATTGGCCTCACGACATCGTATGCACGTTGCTCTTCCACGCCCCAATCACGACCGTCGCATGGATCAACAGTGCTTCTTACGACAAGCCGTGCGAGCCTGCGACGGGCTGTTCAAAAGGATACAGTACACATGATGCCCGACCCCTGCCCGCGAATTTGCTCTGCACCCAGAAGAATGCCTGCACCCGAACGTTTTTTTACGGGTAGCTGCACCCAGGGTGTAGACACCCTACGCCGATTGCGCAAGTTGCAGGGTTTGTTAATGATGACCGTGCCATCCAAAACAACAGATGTTGACCCAGGTCGTCCTTGTTTCCTGGCCAGAAACAAGACTCGCGAAAGACATGGACGATTTGAATTTGACGTCGCGCGTGTAATTCAACGTGACATCATGCCACGTAGGTTCGACGCATCGTGCGCCAAACGCTCAAAACGAACAGACAAACATACACGTGTATGTTGCCCATGCCCAATGCAATCACATCGGGCACCAACCAGCGTGATGTAAACACACGTCACGACTAATGGCTGTGGTAACATCGTCGCCAACGTCACACATCCTGGCCTGATTCGGAAACACAACTTCGCATGCACTCTACCCCGTGCCCAATTGAACACACCAGCATGAACTGACGAAGTCATCCGCGGAGGATATAAAAGTGGAGCAATTCCACTCGTCATTTAGAGCTCAATCTAATGTTCTTAAAACATCATGCCTCGCCTATACCGCCGCTCACAGCTTCCAGTCCACATCAAGACCGCCATCTGCGCACACCATGTGGCGAATTCCGTGCTGCGCCATGTCGATTTGGCCCGGTGGTGTTTCACTCGCTACGGTATTAGGCCCGACCGGTCTACTATTGGTCGGGTGTTGAAATCTGCCGATCGTTGGCGGCAGGCTAATCCCAACAACAACCAAGTCCGTGTTCGTGGCGGAGCACACCCCCAGCTCGAGCACGCCATGATTCGTTGGATCTGCAATGCTGGCCCCGCGGGTGTTCCGCTTACGCTCGCGACAATTCGGGACCATGTCGCGCTCATGGCCCGCGACATGAATCTGCCAGACACGTTCCAGTGCTCCGTGGGCTGGGTGCGCCGCGCTTTGAACCGCCACGACGTAAGGTGCATGCGAGCCGTCGGCGAGGCTGCCGACCAGGTCCTCGTTGCCGTCCGCACATGCAAGGAGAAGCTTCCGCAGCTTCTCATGCATCTTGCGGTTTCGCCAAAGAACACCTTCAACTTTGACGAAACCGCGTTGTGGATCTCGGCGCTGCCGCGCAAGACCTACGGGACCACGCGCGTCGCAGGGCGGAAGGTGGCGAAGGAGCGCTTGACGGTCGGCTTGCTCGTCAACGCCGACGGGAGTCACGTGTTCCGCCCGTTGGTGATCTCCAAGTCGGCGCGCCTTCGGGATTTCCGCCCCGACTACGACCCGAACGAGCTCTGCTACTGGCGGAACAATGCAAAGGGGTGGATGACGTCCGCGGTGCGTGTTTCCTCACACTTCATGTACTTGCTATCCGCCGACCACGTGATTCGTTGCAAAGCATGTTACTCATTTGTTTTTCTCCTCGTTGCCGTTACAAATTCCCCATTGCATCTTTTCACTCACTTCATCGAGCAGCTGAACGCTGCTATGTATGCGGAGGATCGCCACATTGTCATATACTTGACAATGCAAGCAGTCACGTACTCAAGACCGAGACAGCGACCTCGGAAGATCTTTTCCGCTTCCGCACGCGCTCGCTCAGTCACGTCCGCCTCGTTTTCCTGCCGCCGAACACGACTTGCTTCACCCAGCCCCTCGACAAAGGCCTCATCGCGATGATGAAGGCGAGGTACCGGCAGCATTGGCTCCGGGCTTACACGGCGGCGTGGAACGCGGCAGGCTCTACCGCGGAGATGGCGCGCTTCAAGCCCAATCTTCGCAACGTCGTCGCCTGGCTGTCGGATGCCTGGATGAACGTCGGCGCGCGCACCATCCAGCGCACCTGGTGGTGCACCGGCTGCCTCCCTCTTGCGTGGGCGATGTCCATGCCTCACGTTGATCACGCCGCCGCGAACGGGAGCAACGGCGGGAACGCGGGGACCGACATCGACCTCGATGAGGAGATCGGCGACGTGGGCGTCCTCATCGACCGCCTCGCGCTCGGCCCGTCCGCCATGCCGGCCGCCGAGTTCTTCGCCATCGACGAGCATAAGCCGACGTGCGCGGAGCCGGGCGAGGACCCCTTGTCGCACGAGCCGACTATCGCGAACGCGGCGGACACGTGGGAGGCGCCGTCCACCATGCAGGAGGTTTACGAGGACGACAACCTTGCAACCCGTGAGGCTCGGCGCACGGCCCGCGCGGCAAGCGAAATGCTGATCAGCTACGCGCGCGCGATCTGCATCTCACCGCGCGATCTGTGGGCGCTCTTCGACATCCGTAACCCGATCATCGTGTCGCGCATGGAGCGCGCAAGTTCGCTTTCCAGCCTCAACAACCCTCCGCCTCCGGCACCGGTGCCAGCCGCCACGGCCGGGGCCGCGACTACTGCTCGCCGCGGCCGTGTGTTGCCTGCGTGGATGACTCAGCCACCCTCGACCCGTGAGCAGCTGATGGAGGGTGGCGTCACTGCCGTGATGAGCGGCTACGTTAACGCCGCTGAGTGGGTTCGTATGTGAGTGGAGTTGTGACTCCACCGAGCAGCTGAACTTGATTCCCTGCTTATCGCTTGTGTGCAACTCGTGCATAACATGTGCTGGTGTGTTAGTTGAGTTCTCTGCATCACAGGTGTCTGCATGGTATTGGCCTGGGAGATAGTGGGGCTGTTTTTTACAATTTGAGAGACATTATGTAATGAGATGGGAGTACAAGTGTATGGGAGAGTGGTAACAGCACAGTACACGGAAAGTACAAATCGGGCAATCGAGCATTGTTCTACAAACAACAAACGGGTTACTATCCGTGCACCTTATAAACACTCTGTAGCCGTGGCGAAGTGTGTGAACATTGCCGAAATGGTGAAAGCAGTTAAGAGCCCTTTTCACAACCCGAAGTTGGGGGACTCAAACGCGCATTAAGTGTACAGAGAAACATTGATTCAAAGTACAGAACAGTACCAACTGGGGTGAGGGGAGAGTGAGGGAGGCCCACAGGGGGCAGCGGAAAGAGTGTACAGATTCAAACAAATACAAACGGTAAAAGCCCCCATCCTGAAGTGGCCCAGTCATGTGAGATGGGACTTCCGAAGGGAGAGGTTTACGGGGTCAAACCCCAGTGCGGGCGAGTTCTGCCAGCCCCCCAGAAAGGGGTTTCGCACTGCTCTTCTGGGAGTGGATATATCCCTACCTCGATACCCAGCGAGGCGTGTAAATAAGTGGGTAGGCGGATTACGATCGACAGCCGGGGGTAACCCAAAGGGGGCTCTCCCCCCTCCTTTACCTTTGCAACCGGTAAAAGCCCCCGATTCGACGACAGTCCTTCGGAGGCTGCCCGGCGGTTACTTCTAGCACTCGAACCTTCCGAACGGCACTGGGAAATGCATTGCCCAACTACGGGCGCCTCCCAGAACAGCGAGTATACGCTGTATGGGACTGCTCAACTTCTCACCTCTCCTTCCGCTCCCCTCGTCTGACCTTTTTTGCTGGGACTACCAGCAACGGTTTTTAAACAAGAGTAAGAGATTAGTTGGAAACAAGTGACTTTCGATGCCAGGAGCCACGTGGGGGGTCGGATAGGCTAAGAGATGATCACACATCCAGGATTATGCTGTTCGTACCGAAGCAGGCAACGCAACGCAGAGTCTCGTTCGCTTGCAATAGCGCGAAGGTGTGGAATACACCGAATTGATGATAAGAAGCTCGCTTCTCATGTTCACATTTCGATTTTGTCTTGGCTGGAGCGTCGAAATGACGCAAGTTGGGCCGAACCAAGGTAAGAGATGAGATGTGCGATGAGATGCGATGCGATGAGATGCGATGCGATGAGTTTACTCCAGCGAGAACGGGGCAGAGCTGCTGTAGACTAGAGCAGCGGTCGCACGCGACGTCATAATCGCCACTATTCGTTAGCGGTTCGCGAAACGATGGGTACCACTCGCGGGCCTGCGACGCCTTGCGACGGTCGGGTTGAGGAGGGCGGCGCGCGTGTCTGTAAGCCATACCCGGAGGATCCGGACGGCCAGGCAGGCATCAATGATAGCAACCTGGGGAAAGACGAGGCTCTGGGAGTGATAAGCGGAGAGGGGGATGATGAGCCGGAACGAGAGGGAAGGGAGAGGGGAACACGCCAAGAGTCAGAGTGTGGGGGACAGGAAGAGGTCGGGGGAGGGGGAAGGCGGAAAGGAGGGGAGGGGAGGGGGAAGGATAGGGGGAGAGAGGGACGCGCGGGAAGCATAGAGGGGAAGGCGAGAGAGTTGGAGGTGCAGAAGAGAGTTTCTGACTCGCCCCGGCCGCGCAACACGCTTCCACAAGTTTCGGATACATCTCAGAAGGTTGCTGACTCACCTCGCGTGAAGGACAACACGCGCTCACACGTGTCAGATTTGTCTCACAAGATAGCTCACTCTCCTGTCGCACAAGGCACGCCTCGAAGGAAGGGCCGCGCGGGGGAAACGTCACTTGGCCCGGGAACGGAGGGGACTGGGGGGTCGATGGTGAGAGCGGGGGCGGAAGAGCGGAGGGAGCAGGGAAAAGGGGAGGCGACGGGGATAAAGGATCGGGAGAGCAAGAGCAGGAAAGGGGTGTCTAGAGGAGTAAGGAATGGTATTACCAGCATTGGTACCAGCACCGGCACCAGCACCGGCACCAGCACAGGTAGCACCGCTGGCATTATCAATAACAGCAGCGGCAGCAGCAGCAACAGCGTGATTGATAATGTAATGAGCGGCACTAGCAGCAGCAATGCAGAGCGGAGCAGCAAGAGCAGGAGCGGCAGCAGAAGCAGCATGGGTAGGAGCAAGAGTTGCGCTGTTGGGATGATAAACGGCGAGAGGAAGGGGAGGGGAGAGAAGCAGCCTTCACTGCAGGGGGATGGGGATGCAGAAGAGGGAGCAGGAAGGGGAGCGGGGGAGGTAGCAGGAGAGGGACCAGAGGAGCCTCAAAGGGAAGGGACCGCTGGAGGTAGGCCAGGAGGAGCCGGAGGTCAGGCGGAGGGGATGGACCAGGAGCAACATCAACGGCAGCAGCAGCAGCAGCAGCAGCAGCAGCAGCAGCAGCAGCAGTGCGTGACTGATAATTTGACTAATGCCAATGCTGCTCCCCA
The DNA here is from genome assembly GCA_947470075.1 of Closterium sp. Yama58-4. Lineage (NCBI taxonomy): Eukaryota > Viridiplantae > Streptophyta > Zygnematophyceae > Desmidiales > Closteriaceae > Closterium > Closterium sp. Yama58-4. Next base: position 739,067 of record CANIUD010000229.1, on the reverse strand, counting down.
GCTTCTGAGAAGCGCCCCTGTGCGGTGCTCTCTCCTCTCCTCCGCCTCCCTCTCCTCCCCGCTTCCGTCTCATACTCAATTCCTGAGTGCTGATTCAGCTTCCGCGCTCGCTTCCCCTGCTGCAGCAGCGGGGACTAAAGCAGGAGTGAGTAAAGGGGGAGTGACTAAAGGCGGAGTGACCAAGGCGAAAGTGACCAAATCAGTAGGCGCTACAGCTGTTACTGCCACTCGTTTGAGCCAATCCCCCCATGTGACCAGCGACGGTCTTTCAACAGGAAACAGCTCCAACATGCACCCACTGGCCTCAAATCCCCACACCCAAGCCCTCTCGCACCCCCACTCCCCTTCACGGAACGTCAGCAGCAGCAGGAGCAGGGGCGGGAGGGGCGGGAGGGGCGGGAGCAGGGCAGAGGGTGATCGGCGTGTTAAGACAGCGAGCAGCGGCAGCAGCAGCAGCAAAAGAGCAGGCAGTCAGAAGCAAAGGCGCAGTGCAACATCCTTCTCTGGTTCTGCTGCTACTGCTACAAGTGCTGCTGCCGCGACCGCTGCTGCGGCTGCTGCTCCTGCTGTTGCCACTGCTGCTGCTGCTGCTGCTGCTGCTGCTGCTGCTGCTGCTGCTGCTGCTGCTGCTGCTGCTGCTGCTGCTGCTGCTGCTGCTGCTGCTGCGGGCAGGGAAGTTGGGGTTGGGAACATGGGTCTAGCGAACCAGGTGCATGTGGTAGAGATGGAAACAGAAGGGCTGGGCGGGAGAGAGGCCCCCTGGGAAGGAGGCCATTATCCGAGTTATGATGGTGCTACTGGTGATTATTCTGCTGCTGCTGTTGCTGCTGCTGCTGCTGCTGCTGCTGATGATGATGATGATGCATTCAGCGATGTGTTTGATGATGACGTGGTGGAGAAAGGCCGTGTGGTGGTGCGGGGCGATGCGGACGTGCTCATTCTGGACTCATGCAGTGAATGGGGCGACGGGGATGTGGACGGGAATGGGGATGGGTATGGGTATGGGTATGGGTATGGGGCTGGGGATGGGGATGGGGATGGGGATGGGGATGGGGATGGGAGTGGATATGGATGTGGGAATGGGGCTGAGGAACGGAGTTTTGAGCCGGTGCAGGAGGAGGAGTCTCTTTCCTGTGTGGTAGGTCCAGGCATTGCAGACGTGCTTCTTGTGGACTGTTGCGCTGACGGAGGCGACAGTTGTGATGAGGAAGGCGGTCGCCTCCAGGGAGGAGGAGGCTGTGCTGATTGGGAGCACTCTGGTGCGGTGAGCAGCGGTTTGGATGGTTGTGGTGGTGGCGACGGGGAGGAGGAGGGGGAAGGGGAGGGAGGGGGAGGGTTGGGAGGAGGGGTGGGGTGGGGGAAGGGGAATGGGATGTGTATGGAGGCAGGTATGGAGGCAGGTATGGAGGCAGGTATGGAGGCAGGTATGGAGCAAGGCATGGAAGCAGGCTGGGAGGAACGCAAGGACATAGGCTGGGATGCAGAGATTCATGGAAATGCAGTGTTAGAGGGTGGAAATGTGAGGGCTCTAGTGGCACGATACGGGCAGATAGAAACACGTGGGGAAAAAGCAGCAGCACCAGCACCAGCAGCAGCTGCAGCAGCAGCAGCAGCAGTGGCAGCAGCAGCAGCAGCAGCATCTCACAAGGCTTTAGCCCAGCGGTGGCAGTCGCTTCGCATTCACGTTCCAAGCATGTCTAGCATCGCTCCTTCCTCCCTCGCCTCCCGGTCCCCCTCTCCTTCCCCGTCCTCTCGCTCCACTGCTGCTGCTGCTCCTCCCTTCCCTCACTCTGCCTCTATCGCTGCCTCTTCTCCCCTCCCTCCCTCGGCTTCCTACCCTTCCTCTCCTTCCTCCTCTATGTTTCTTCCCTCTCCGATCGTCTCTCCTTCCTCCCACTCCTCCTACTCCGCCAATTTCTCCTCCCCTTCCTCGGCCCTATCCACATCCCGCCACCGCCCGAAATCCTCTTCCCTTGCTGCTGCCGCCACCATCGCTTCAGCAAAGGCCGCAGCGGCGGCAGCAGCAAGAGGAGAAGCAGCAAGAGGAGAAGCAGCAAGAGGACAAGCAGCTAGACAGGAAGACGCGTCAGCAGCGCCTATCCCAAGCACGAAGTCCTTCCCCCAACCTTCCTCCTCTGGCCCTTTCTCTCCAGTCGTCTTCTCCCCTGCTTCCTCTGCCAGCTGTCGCGCCGTGGTTGGTGGCAGGAATGCTTTCGCAGGTGCAGGTGCAAGTGGTGCCGTTTTTGTTGATGCATCTGGTGGTGGTGCTGCTGCAGCAGCTGCTGCTGCTGCTGCTGCTGCTCGTGGTGGTGGTGGCGCAGGGCGGTCTAGATCCAGCTGTAGCCAGGATGTAGCCGGATGGGAAGACATCTTGTCAGAAGATCCGGCAGTGCCTGGGGAAATGGGTGGCGTGGGGGAGGTTTATCTGGGAGAGGCTGGTCTGGAAGAGTTGTTACCTGTGGCGAATACTGGGGGGAGCGAATGCAACGACGGCAGGGGTGAAGTAGGGGGGGGGGAGAAGAGTAGCAGTAAGGAGAAGCGCAGCATGAGCAAGAGCAAGAGCAGCAGCAAGAGCAGCAGCAAGAGCAGCGGCAAGAGCAGCGGCAAGAGCAAGAGCGGCGCGAGCAACGGCGACGGCAGCAAGAGCAAGGGCAAGAGCAGCAGTAAGAGCAAGACGAGGTGGCTCTCCAAGGCAAAGAGTGAGCCTGAGAGGAAGCTGGACGCTGTGCCTATCCCCAGGCACCCAGCAGGGCGGTCCCCTCTAGGGCTGCGTCCAGCTGGTTTCGCCTCGTCCATGCTCGCTGCTCCCATAGCTGCTGCTGGTGCTGCTGCTGGTGCTGCTGGTGGTGGTGCTGCTGCTGCTGCTGCTGGTGGTGGTGGTGCAAGTGGTGTGCTAGGCAGAGCCAGCAGCATGGGTGTGTCGCCATTTCTGTCACAGAAGAGCCGACACGGCATCGGTCTGTCTCAGTACATGCACATGCCCCACCACCAACGCCAGCGGCAACAGGAACAGGAACAGCAACACTACCATAACCACCATCAGCAACAACACCTGCAACAGCAGCAGCAGCAGCAGCAGCAGCAGCAGCAGCAGCCTAACGTCACCTCTCTCTTCCCTTACAAAAGTGCCGGACCCTCATGCCTCCAACCATCGTCCCTCTCCCCTGCCGCCTCCCCTTCCCCCTCCTCCCCCTCCTCTCCCCGTCGCCCCTTCCCCCCAAGCGCGTGGAGCAACACCATATCCCCTCGCTCCCGCCTCGGCTCCTCTTCTTCCTCTGCTATGTCCCCAGCAACTGTAGTGGCAGCAGCAGCAGCTGCTGCAGCGTTTGACAACAGCAGCAGCAGCAGCAGCAGGGGGGAGAGGCACGCGGGGTGTGATGCCTCCCTCCCCTCTTTCGCTCCCGTCTCTCTCGTCGATCTCTTCTCTTTCCCTTGGCAACACCCGGGGGTTGACATGGCGTCAGGGCGTGCCGAGTTTGGTGCTGGAGGAAATGGAAGAGGAGGAGAAGGAGGAGGAGGGCAAGGATGGGAGTGCCAAGAAGGCAAAGAAAGGCAAGAAACATAGGGAGGAAAAGAAGTCAAAGGCGAAAGAGAAGGGAAAGAAGCACCGACAGCAGGAGTCTGCGGATTTGAGTTCTGAGCTGGGGAAAAATGGCCACCACCACCACCACCATCACCACCACCACCACCACCAGAAGCAGCCGCAAAAGCAGCAGCAGCAGAAGGCGCAGCAGCAACGAGAGGGAAACAAGCAGAGGCATGACGAGCTTCATGATGAGCTGTCTCCGCGTAGGCAGTTACGCAAAGCGCAGAGCGCTCCACGTGCGGTGATAGAGGATGAAGAGGAGGCGGTGAGGCTACTGGCTGAGGGTCAGCTCCCCTGGGTGCACAGCACACTCGCCTTTGCTCCCCCGTCTGCCCTCCCACCTGCTGATTCCACCCACTCCCGCGCTTACCCTCACGCCCTCTCGCACCCTCATGGTAGTCAACCAGCAGGAGCAGCAGCAGCAGCAGCAGCAGCAGCAGCAGCAGCAGCAGCAGAGAATTACCGAAACTCCCTTCCAGGTTCGCTGCGTACCAATAGCAGCAGCAGCAGCAGCAGCAGTAGCAGCATGAGCAGCAGCAGCTGCGACTTTGATTCTCCTTCTTTTCGGGGCTGCGAGCACGAGAGTGCTGTGGATTCGGGACCAAGGGCTGAGCAGCGGATGCAGGAAGGTGGGGGGGAGGGGGAGTCGCTGAGTCCTGTGCCAGTTCTGGACCGTCGCCCTCCTCTTTCTCGCACCTGGACCGCCCCTGCGGAGCGAGGGATATCATCAGGAGGTATTGGCAAATCTCCTGGTGCTGCTGGTTACAATGGTAATGACTACCACCGCGGTTACCATCATTACCACGGCAGCCGCAGCAACTCTCGTGGGAATGGTGGGCTGGTTGTAGCTGTTGGGGGTGATGTTAGGGCCGGGAGGGAGAAGAGGGAGGGCCAAGGGAGGAAAGGGGATGGGCCTGGGACGGCAAACGGGAAGAGAGGGGGGAGGAAGGCGGATGGGAGTGATGCTGAGAGGATCGGTGGCTGCAGTGATGGTATAAGTGGTAGTGGTGGTGGTGGTGATGGTAAGGGAAAGGAAAAGGTGAGGGTTTTGAGACGAGGGGTGACTGAACCAGCGGAAAGGAGTGGTGGGGGAGGGAAAGGGAGAGAGGTGGGGAGGCGGGAGGCTGGTGGTGGTGGTGGCAGGGAAGCAATGGCGATGAGAGTAGGTGATCTCAGAGTCGCTGTGCTGAGGGGTTTGGATAAGGATCGAGACAAGGATAGGGATAGGGATAGGGATAGGGATAGGGATAGGGATAGGGATAGGGATAGGGATAGGGATAGGGATAGGGATAGGCATGGGAATAAGGGTAAGGATAGGGACAGGAACAGGGACGAGGAGGGATACAACTCGGGCATGCAGACAGCTAGATGTGACCGTCTTGTTTTGCCTGGGGGGGCCGGGCCAGCAGCAAAGACAATCAAAACCTCACTAGCAGAACCAGCAGACATAGCAGCAGCAGCAGCAGCAGCAGCAGGAGCAGCAGCAGAGAGGCGAGCGAGTATCCGCAAGGCCAAGAGTGTGCCGAAGCGAGAGCTGGACTCGCTGGCTGTGCCGCGCAGTGGCAGTGTGGGCGTGAGAGGCGATCGCCTTCCTCGTCTCCACAGCGCCACAGGTGGCCGCGGCGGTGGCGGTGGCGGTGCTGCTGCTGCTGCTGCTGCTGGCGGTGGTAGCTGCTGCTGCTGCTGCTGCTGCTCCTCCTCCTCCTGCTGCTGCTGCTGCTGCTCCTCCTCCTCCTGCTGCTGCTGCTGCTGCTCCTCCTGCTGCTGCTGCTTCTGCTGCTGCTTCTGCTGCTGCTGGTGGTGAGAGTAGTGACGATGGAGATTGCGAGCTTACAGAAGATACGATGCACCCTGATGAGCGCATGCGCTTGAAGCTTGCCCGAGGCAAGTCTCTCCCTGCTTCCAAGCATAAAAGTCACTCGCACCAGCAGCAGCAGCAGCAGCAGCAACCGCAGCAGCAGCAGCAGCAGCAGCAAGTGCACCTGTTACAGGAGCTGGCCCTACCTTCTTACTTCGATGATCAGCGGCCAGTGCAGCTGCAGCAGCAGCAGCAGCAGCAGCAGGTGGTGGTGGTGGTGCTGTGCTAGTGGGCAACAGACAAGCATCCTTATCTATAAAGAAGAGCCCTGTCAGGATAAAAACAGCAACCAGCACAGAGCCGTTTACCACCAATCTGACTTCCTCCGCTGCTGCTACAGCTGCTGGTGCTACTACTCCGTCTACCACTGCTGCTCCGGCTACTGCTGCTGCTGCTGCTGCTGCTGCCACTGCTATGGGACTAGCCAGGCCACTCGCACATCGGCTTCTCCGAACCCATAACTTCCCTCTAGTTGCCAATGCCCCCGCCGTGGCCCTAGATGGGTTTCCCTCCCCCACGTCTTCCCCTCCTGCCTCCCCTGCCCTTGCTGGTAATTCTTCACTGAATGTGCTGCTCACACCCTCTCGAACCGTATCTATGTTTCCTCGGGTGGTCGCTTCTGCTTGCTCGCCTGTGTCTGCTTCTTTGCACTCCCTACCTCCTGCTACTCTTGCTGCTGCTGCGGCTGCTGGTGCTGATGATGATGTTGACAATAAAACTGATACTGGCGTCTCCGTTGTTGTTACTGCTGCTGGCGAGGCTGCAAGACTTGGAGTACCAGGCAGCAGCAGCAGTAGCAGCAGCAGGAGCAGCAGCAGCACTGCAAGAGGAAAAGGAAAGGAGACTGTGGGCCATGAGAAACCAGTGAAGAGCAGCAGTAAGGGTAGGCAGCAGGACAAGTCCCGGCAGCTCCGGCGGGGCTATTCTGAGTCCGCAGGCAGGCTGGACCGCTGCTGGGTTGACCCCCCTTCGCATTCTATCCGAGGAAAATCCAGAGGCGGCTCTGATGCAGCTGCAGCTGTCGCTGCAACTGTGACTGCGGCTGTGGCTTCTGCCGGTGATGCTGATGAATCGGCTGGTGCTGCTGCTGGTGCTGCTGCTGCTCAGACCGCCAGTGCAACCGCTGGTGCAACACGCACTCGTGGAGGCAAGGTTGGCAGTTGCTGCTGCTGCTGCTGCTGCAGCTGCGGGTGCGGGTGCGGGTGCGGGTGCGGGTGCGGGTGCGACCACTCGTGCTGCTGGTGCTGCGGTTGCTGCAGGTGGCAGCGTTTCTTTCAACAAAGCTGTCTCTTCTTTTGCCACCTCCTTTTCAACCTCTCATTCACACAAACAGTCTCGTCGCTCTCGATCCGCCCACTCCTCTCGTGCTTCCAACTCCAGCCTAGCCGCTCCTGAACCTGCTCCTATTTCTGAAGCTGCTACTCCCGAGCCTGTAGCAGCAGCTGTATCTGCTGCTGCTGCCCCTTCACCTGCCGCGGCAGCAGCTACTGCCTCTGTTTCTCCTCCTCCTGCTGCTGCCGCCACTGCTGTTTCTCTCCATGTCACCACTCCCGCATCAAGCAGCAAGGCTGAATCAGGCACACAAAAAGAACAGCCCACCCAAGTGGTACATGAGACCATCAGCGACCAGCAGCAGCAGCAGCAGGCAGGGCAGTCAGAGGAGGCAGATCTGGTGCCGGCGGACCTAGTGCAGGCACGCCTAGGGCAGGGAGATCTAGAGCAGGCACAGCTGGATCAGTTCCAAGTGACTCAGGCCCACCCGTCCCAGTCACACCTGGATCCGTCACACCCTGATATAGCAGAGCAGCAGGTGCCGTACGATCCCTTGCTGTCGCCGCAAGACTCGGCCCCACTCTGTTCCTCCACTTCCATCTCATCTGTCTCCTCCTTTGATGATGATTTCAGCCTGACCAGCGGTGCGTACTCAGGCACCCGTGCTGCAGCTGCCAATGGCAAGGCCAGGGGTGGCTTGGTTAACACGGTAGCGGGTGAGCCTGTAGAGGGTACAGAGGCTGCTGGTGTTGGTGCTGCTGCTGCTGCTGCTGCTGCCGGTGCTTATGCTGCTGCTGCTCCTGCTGCTGGCGCTGCTGGTGCTGGTGCTTGCGCTCCAAGAAAGTCGCTACCACCAGCGACGGTGAACATTCTGGTGCGGGACAAGCCTGAGGGGGATGTGGTGCGGTGGGTGTGTGCAGCAGGCAAGGGCGCATCCATGGTTCTGGAAGATGATGGAATAGTGCGGTCTGAGATCCTCGTTCTCGATTACTCCCCTCCGGCTGGTGCTGCTGGTGGTGATGGTGATGGTGGGAGACGGGGGATGGATGGTTTCGGTGACTGTGAGGGTGATAGTGATGATGATGGGATGATGGTGGGTGCAAAGGAGTGTGGATTAGGAGGGGGGAGAGGAGGCGATGGGGGTGCTGGGGTGGGTAGAGGAGGAGGGGGAGGAGCAGGATCGATGAGATGTACAGGTCGGTTGGATGGAGTGGGAGGTGGTGGTGATGCAACGGATTGTGAGTCGTGCATGTCGTATGACACGCCGAGAGGGAGCAGGCCAGGCGCCCCTCCTCCGTGCACGCCTGCCAGCCGCTCCCCCTCCTCGTCGTTCAACAGCATAGCGGTGAACTTTTGCGGATCAGGGAGGGAAGGGGAAGGGGAAGAGAACGTGGGGGATGTGGCTGGGACGGCGGCATGTGAAGCAGGTGCAGCAGTTGCTGCAGGCACGGCGGCAGCAGCAGCAGCAGCAGCATCAACTGCGGCAACAGCTCTTGCAACTGTGCAAGAAGGGGAGCCGGCCTCCCTCTCTCCTTCCTCGTTGTCTCAACCGTTGCACTCCTCTCAGCCTGTCCCTGTGCCGTGGTTTGGTCAGGAGCTTTCCTTTGCGCTGCGGCCAGCACACGAGTTAGGGGTAGAGGCAGCAAGAGCGGCGGCGATAGGGGCAGCAGCTGCTGCTGCAGTAGCTGCAGCAGCCGCAGCAGCAGCAGCAGCAGCAGGAGGAGGAGGAGGAGGAGTAGAGGTTGGGGATGAAGGAGAGGGAAGCATTCAGGCAGCGCGACGAGCAGAGCTGCGGGCGCGGTTGCGAGTGGATGTTGCTGGAGAGAGTGGCTGTGGTGTTATCACTCCAGACCAACAGCAGCAGCAGCAGCAGCAGCAGCAGCAGCGCAATCCAAACGGGCAATTCGAGCAGTCCCAGCAAAACCTCCAGTTTCAGTTCCAGCAGCAAGAGCAGCTGCAGCTGAGTGGTGAGCGTGGAATGGCTGTAGTGCTGATTGGGTCTGCACGAGGAGAGGCAGGGGCGGATGGGGGGGCTTGGGGGACTCCAGTTGGGGTGTGGCCGGGGCAGGTCGTGCCTTGCAGCGCGGGCAGCAGCATTGGTCGCAGCATTTCGGAAGGAGAGGTGACTAAGAGCGGCAAGGGGACAGGCAAGGCGGGAGGAGGCGAGGGGAGGGAAGGTGGAAAGAGAGGTGGAAGGGGAGGTGGGGAGGAGAAGGAGGAGGAGGAAGAGGAGGGGGTGGACTCGCCGCTCGCACATGGTCGAATGTTGCGGGCATGTGGAGCTCCTTTCTTCTCCTCCATGCGCCCCTCCTCTGCCTCCACCGTTTCACCTGCTACTGCTGCTGGTCGTGCCACCTCTGCTCTCACTCCCCCCGCCGCCGCTGCTACCTCTGCCGCCGCCGCCGCCACCGCCGCCGCCGCCGACGCTGCTATAGCTGCTGCTGCTGGGTCGACTCCTCCCAGTGTGTCAGTGGCCCGAGGTGGTGCAGTGGGGGCTACGGATCAGGAAGGACCCATGTATAGCACTCACGGCAGCATTAACAGCAGCAGCAGCAGCAGCAGCAGCAGTGTGCCGAACGGAGGGCTGGGGAGCGGTAAATCGCAGCAGCCGCGGTATGCAAGGCAGTCGATGCTGGAAGGGATGTTCAACCGTCAGTGGGGCAAAGCTAAGGTGCGTGCGTGCGCGTGTGGATTACAATGTCTCTCCCTCTCTCCCAGCTGCCATTGTTTTTCGGGTTGATGCAACCCGGCAATGCGGCACACTTAGAGGATAAGCAGCTTATTTGTTTCGGAATCTGGAACCTACCAGTGTGGCCAAGCCTGGGTGTCTTCTCGGGTGAGCATGACGTCTCATCTCAGCTGCAACTCGATTCTTCTATTTCCAACACAGCCAGCCTTGAGATTGTCGCGTTGGCCACCCACCTACCCAACCTCAGCGAGAGATGCCTTTCTGTGTTAACAAATGGTCTCTGCTCTGGTTTGCCTTCACGTATGCAACTGGCGTCGCATCAACTCACCTCAGCCCCCCACCTCCCCCCTCCTCTCATATTTCCCTTCCTACAGCACTAATGGAGAGTATCAGGTTACCAGGGTCAGCAATCGTTGAAGCCAAGGCGGCCGAGGCCACGTGGCACTTGTAAAGTTAGAACAGAGATTTAGAGACCTCACTTTCAGGAGACCAGTCAATAGTAGACGCAAGAAAGGGCTTGTGAGTTTCGTTGTAAGCTACTGGTACCCATATGTATTAATTACCTGTCATGTACCGTATCATACCGGTATGTACCTTACCGTAATAAACAGGTTGTCTTGTACGGTGTTGTCAAGATGTCATTGTAATAAATTTTGTAGGAGCGTTCTCGGGGAAGTTTAAACATACAGTACCTTACGGGCAAAATTTTAAGGCGCAGCATGCCTTAGGTGGGTTGGCTGAGAGGAAATGTCTTGGCTGGTAGAGTTCTTGTAGGTGAAGTCTGGCCATGCCTAGTCGTGTGAAAGGACTGAAATGAAGTGTTTCTCTCTTATATTTCCACAGTAGTTATACATGTACATTATTATACCTACTACGGTACCATGTGTACCTCCTAAAATCCCTCCACTGGTGCAATTTTTCCACATCTATGGTCAATTGACCTACCCTAACCTACCGTATATTGCTGCCAGTATGCTGGTACCCTTATCGGCATGCCTGATACCAGTGCCCCAAAACAGGCTTCTTTCCTTGCATTCTCTTCATGCGGAAATAGTGCTATCCGTTCTTCTCCAAACCCAAGCCACTTAGTTAACCCTCCACCTCAGTTTCTTCGAACACCCTGTACTGTACTCCCACCAATCAAGTCTAGACTAGACTCTCTGTACTGTCTTCCTGTCGGTTCTCTTCCCACCATGATTCCACAATCAACCTGAGACTCCTCCTCCTCCTGCATTTCACGCCTGGCAGCTGCCATCATCGAACGACCCGACATAGTACGAGTACCCATTTGCATTCCTCAGAACAGCAGTTCCATTACTGCACGCTCCGTCCGTATGCCGCATCACACAGAAACCCCCACACTCACCCTCCCACTCCGCCACTTTCTTCCTCCCTCCCCCGCCGCCGCTGCCACTGCTCTTGCTGCTCTTGCTCTTAGCAGCAGCAGGCGAGCCCTTGGGAATCCACACCCAGCTCTCGCAAGACAGCTTATCCCCCTCGTATGTTTGAATCTTCCGGCTCGACGCACACATGTCCGCGCACGCAGCCTGGGTCGACACACGCGCACCGCCAATAATCCGGTACACGTCCAGGTCACTAATCGCCTTCAGGGCCGGACACGTCTTGCACTTCACAGCCGCGTTAGTAGCGGCTCCGTTCTTTGCAAGCGCGGCGGAGGAGCGGGAGGAGCGAGACGAGGTGGTGGTGACAGGAATGAAACCCGCCATGCAGAGTGTGCAGCCCGAGGCGAGGCTGTAGCCGAGCTCGCATGTAGCACAAGAGGCGGCTTTGGAGTAGCTCCCTTGGCACTTGCACGAGGGAGTCCCATCCACCTGGGTAGACAAGAGGGGCACGCAGGGGGATGACGGAAGAAACGGATAAATTGGACGGATCGGGAGCGAGGAAGGACACCGACGCAGGGGACGCGTACCGGAGGGACGCGCGCATGAACACGGACAGATGGGACGGACGGATGGACGGACGGCGGACGGGCGAATGGACTAAGGGCTAAACGAGAGTATTGACGAGCGCTAGAAGTTTAAGAGGCTCACCCTATCGTAGATGCATTTGCCCTTGCCGTTGCAGTCGTTTCCGTCGCCGCAGCCAGAGCACCCCTTGCACGACTGGACCACTGCCACATAGCGAGTGAGAGAAGAGGGCGCGGGGAACGTACATGGGACAGATAACACATATGAGATGCGAACAAGGCACGATGGCCAGCGGGCAGGAAGCAGCGTTTCGAATCGAACGCGTGAGCGCCTGTGCAAGGGTGCGTCTTTTCAGAGGGGTGGCGTCCACGCGTGCATGTTTGTGCGCACATGCGTGAGTAAGTGTGAGAATAGAACTGCTAGACCCACCTTGGGCGTTGGGTTGCTGAGCCACCATATCCGGCTTCTGGTTACCACACAGCTGTAGCACGTTCCCTCCGCCCTCCACGCCATCCACAAGAATATCGTCGCTAGCCGTTGGCGAAACAGCACTGTTTTTCGCAAACGACGAATAGCACACACGGGTTACCAGCTCCGCGCTCCCACCACCCTCCACACCCAAGAACAGCGCACCACCGCCACCCGTCCTCGCGACATTCGCCTTAAACGACGTCCGCATTATATTAGGCGCCTGCCCGGCGATCGCGGTCGAGTAGATCGCGCCACCGTCTAGTTTCGCCGAGTTCCCCTCGAACCGGCTCCTCTGCACGTAGTTAACCTGACCGGCCACCGCGCCGCCATATCCGCCGGTAGCCACGTTATTCACGAACGTCGAGTTGAAAATCGCGAGAAACCCGCTTCGCAGCAGCGAGATCGCGCCGCCATCCAACGACGCCTGGTTGTTCTCAAAAAGACATTCCGAGATCTGGATCGTCGCGAGCTCCTGCGAAATCGCTCCACCTCGCTTGTTGCTGTTACCACGGAAGGTTACACGACGAGCAATGAGCGGTTTTGCGAGGCCCACGCCGCTGCATTCGCCGATGATCGCGCCGCCGGTAAAGCCTTCGATGTGGAGGTCCTCGAGCTGCAGCGCGGCGCCGGGATCGCAGTTGAAGCCTTTAAAGCCGTTGCCCTTGATGACGCATCGCTTGTCTCCGCATTTGCCTTGGATGTGAAGAATGGCGTTGTACTCGAGCTGGGGGAGGTTTGACGTGAGTGTCACGTCAGCAGACAGCACCACCTTGACGGTACTGCATAGGTTGACCAGTGAAAATTGATCATGCCATAAAAAGAGGAATGGGGGGAAAGAGAGACGACGGGGGAGAAATCCAAAAACCGAACGGAAGCGGAGGAAGGAAACAGTAAGTTAGTACAGGACTAGTGGAAATCCGACCATAAGCTTTCTGAGACTGGTGAGCCCTCGTGGAATACATAGGTGGAATAAAAGCTAGCAAGTATTATTACTGCGTCTGCAAGCACTCCTCACCTTCCCGCCTTCTCGTTGGCACTCGCAATCGCTTCATGCAGGAACGAGTCGCCCTGGCTAGCCTGAGCTTTTCCTCGCATCCCCGTGTTCTTCTTCGCCACCAATGTTGTTGCTGCCGTCGCCTTGACCACGTTCCTGTTCTTCCTGGCCTTATTCGTCCTTTTCGCCTTCTTTGTCTTCTTCGTCTTCTTCACCTTCTTCTTTTTCTTTCCGCTGCTGCTGCTGGACGAACTGGTTTCGCTAGTGACTCGTCGGATGGAGCCAACGCCGCCATTAGCACCGTCGGTTTCGTCGCCCATTGGCAGCGGCATGAGCGACCGCCGGAACGTGTCCGACGCTTGTAAGTCGGGACGGAATATTTGTAGCGGGTATGGGAGGATGGACTGCGCGGGAGTGGCCAGGGATCCTGCCGTGGCGAACGCGACAATGGCAATTAGGGGGAGGAGGACGGTAGGAGGCACGCAGAATTGCGAGAAGCTACGATACAGCATGCTCATTGTGCCTGGTTTCAGAAGGGCAGAGAAGATCGGTGTCACTGGGATCACTGGATGCAGTTTAGTTTTGACGGCTCAAATGCTTCAGTGATGATTGAAGGACTCGCTTACTGGTGTACCTAGGGGCGACTCTAGACGCATGCAGAGGTTGAGAACGGGTCCGAAGAAGAGAGACGCAAAACAATTAGACTTTATTGATCCTGCTGTGAGCTCATGGGTCTCTTGTACCCAATCCATGGCATAGACTCGAGGCAGGGGTGAAGTGCCAGTGCTCAGTCCCCCCTTCATGCGCCTGACGACCGCCACAAACAACTCGTCATTACCGTGGTGGCTTGGGTTGGGTCAGCTGGTCGGAGTACAATTGGGGTAGCTAAGGGATTGCAAGCTGGCACAAGCACGGTATGCCGTCGATTTGTTTTCCCTAGCACAACGGCCGTCCATTGATACACACAATTTCCAACATTCACAAATTTCGACATTTCCGCGCTTCGGTTCAGAGGCTGTCAGGAAACCCTGCAGTCCACTCCTACAGCGAGTTGCGTTTGGTTGAACAAGGCTGACTGGCTGATCCCGTTTCGCAGTGGCGTGCTTCTGCATGCACAGGGTCGTTCTGCGACTCCTGCCACCAGCGCGCGACGCGCTGTGGAGAACAAAATGTTCGGCGGGTGATTTTAGCCGACAGTTTTAGCATCCGTTGGATGACGACGGCAACAAGAATCCCACAGCCCCCAAAAGACCGAAAGTCGCCGACGTCGATGTGGTCGCATACTTTTTCGTTTTAGGGAGGCGCCGGAATACGTCACAGAACCATTCAGATAAGTATGGAAAGTAAATACCACCATACGGACCAGACAAGTATAAAAAATATAGTAGTCAGTCACCCGACAAATATAATCAATTAATTCATGCATTATGAGCTTTGATATTCTCGCAAACTCGCTTCACTGGTTAACGTTTGAAACACGTGGAAATATTTTGCTGAATTGTCCGAACTTTGTTCTCTTCCATATATTACGGTGCTATTTTCTGCTTTATGCAGAAAACCCTTGAATTTTGGGCTGCTTCATACTAAGGGTACATTCCTGTGGAGACACTTGTGTCTGAAACACTTTGTGACACTCAAAAACAGCATATAACGTACTAGGTCACAAACGCGGACCGCAGTGCCGCGATTGTCACTGTATTTTACATTGGTTGGCGTGAATTGCGCGGGTGTCGCGGACGAGTTACACGAGGCCCCGTCACCCTATGAGAATCGCACGCGAGTCGAAATGTCACATTGTGCAGCATGCACCTGGACCCCCCGAAGTGGGCAACTTTTGAGCGGGAATGTAAACCGCTCTGCCCGTGCGCACCGCTGAGTGGTGGATGTGACCACACGGTCACATCCCTGCCCGACTGCGCACACCGTTCCATCCTCTCGGTACCCCCTCTCCACTTCCAATCTAGTCTTGTACACCAAACCCCAGCTCCATCCTTCTTGTTTCGTGCGGTTTCATCCACTCCGTAACCATGCCCCGTAAGCGCAAGAGCGTAGCTAGTAGTGCCGAGCTTTGCCCGCTGGATCTCACCGAGATCCCGTACATAGCATGGATGAACAAGCAGCTCCCTGCCGGCCGCAAGCCCGGCGGCCCTTTGCCAGAAGGTGTGCCTGGTGCTGGTGACACCTCGTACAAAGCCCCTCCAGATGTCCCGACTCGTGGGCGCCGTGATGCCGACCGTGTAGCATCCTCCCGCGTCGTGGACGACGACGCCTTCGATGACGAGGCCGACGACGACGAGGACAACGACTGCGACGAAGCGTGCGATGACGACGCGGACTCGGGCGAGGAGGAGGACTAGGGCATGTCCCCGTCCGAGGATGAGGACGACGCGGACGACGACGCGGACGACGACGAGGACGCGCCCGAGGAAGTCCAGCCCGCCGCCCCGTCTACTCGTCGTTCCCGTGCTACTGCCGCAGCCGGAACCAAGACTGCCGCGAAGGGAGGGGAACCTCCGCGTGCCGCTGCTAAGACCCGCAACCTGCATCCGGTCAAACGCAGCGTGTGGTCTCCCCGCGAGAGCACGATCTTCGTGGCAGCATGATGGTTCATGAAGGACGAACTCGGGAAGCTTCTCGGGAAGCAAGGATCCCAGTACTGGGCCCGCCTCGTGCGCCACCTCGAGCAAGAGAATCCAGGGTGGGTACGCGGCGTCAACGCGCTGCAGAAGCAGTGGCGTAACCTGGTCATCATGTACAAGCAGATCTGTAAGGGGGAGCGGGCGAGCGGCAAGGGGGCGGTGTGCAAACCGCCCTGGTTCCCGTACATGGAGCTGTACCAGAACAACAAGGCCGTCGGGAACCCGCACGCCGTTGACGGCGGTGGAGCGGCGCATGTTAACGTGCAGTGCGGGTTCGCGGTCCCGTCAACATCTGCACCGTGCAATTCGACACCGACTTTCACGAGTGAGACTGCGTTGTTGTACATGTATGCTGATTCCTCGTTTGTGCATGTCGGCCCTGTGCAATTATTTTATAACTCGTTAACATTGACATAACATACAACCGTGTTTACGACGTGGTCAATGCATGTCCCTTGTGCAGCTCCACCGCCGCAAGGTACGCCCACCTCCAAACGTCCGCGGGTGGCAGAGACGGCCACGATGGCCGCCGCGAAGCTGGTGTGTGAGACTATCAAGGGCTGCCACTCGGACGCGATGACTAGGCTCAAAGGCCTCGTCCGCGCGTGGATGGAACAAGACGCGCGGATTGCCCGCGAACGCCTTCAGCAGCAGGCCCCTCATCAGGCTGCCCACGACGGCAACCCGGTGCACCCGGACAACATGCACGCAACCGACGCCGCCGAAGGCGGCAAGGACGGCTGGCTCCGTCGCGGTCAGGCTGGCGACAACGCCTCTAACCTGGATGCGGGCGAGGAGGTGTGGGTTCGCGGCGCCGCCGAGTGAGGTAAGAAGACTCCAAAGCCTCTCCAAGCCTCTTGCGCCTTTCCCGCAGGTTTGCCTGCGTGTTCGGGTCCGCCGGCTCCCATTTGAAATCCGCGACCGCCCCTCTCGTCCACCACTGGTCCAGGTTTCGTGGCAAATTGGCCCACGAAACATTGACGCGCCTAACCGCCCCCATGGTCTCACACATGTTGTGCAGGATGACGCCACACGACGCCCCTGCAAGAATGCGCCAAAGCTTACAGTCATTGCGGCCCGCGAAGAGACGCCACCGGCCTTTGAAGGCTCCGATGCAGCGCTCTACAGCCATGCGCGTTGCGCTTTGGCAGTAGTTGAAGCACTGCTCCTAGTCCTCCATTAGGCCTTCCCGGGGTGCATGTAGGGGGGTCAGGCAGAAATCCCTGAGTGGGTAGGCTGCATCACCGACAATTTGGTATGGCGCTATGTCGCCGTTGTGCAACCTCTCGTGTAACGCGCTGTTCATAAACACCCTCTGATCGTGTGCACTGCCCGGGTAACCAACCAAGTAATCCCAGATGATTCCCCGTGCGTCGCATGTGATCTGCAGCTGGACGGCATAGCATGACTTGCGCGTGTAGTACTCTTGTCTATGACCCTCCATCCCCTTCATGTGTACGTGCGTGCCGTCAATAGCCCCCACAACAGCAGATACCCCCTTGATGGCGCGGAACTCCTCCGCCATCTCGTCGAGGTCGTCACGGGTGGGGAAATGGACCCACTGCTGCTTGAAGACGGAGGGGAAGTGCATGAGCAAGGCGTCGACCAGCATGTGGCAAAGCGTCTTGGAGAGGCCGAAGACGGACGACAAGTCCACGAATGACATGCCCGTGGCCAGGTATTTGATAGCGACGAGGCATGCAATCTCATGAGTGATGAGATATCTGTCAACGTACGGCTGCATGTAGTGCGCCATCCCGGCGACAATGTAATCGAGTATGGCGCGGTTAATGCGGAACAGGTCCCTGAATTCGTCCTCCCCCATGCCCTCCAGGTCCTCTAGCAGCAGGTTGTATCTCCTCCGGCGTAGCCATGCCCTCCTTTTCTGCTCGGCTGTTCGGTTGGAGCCACGCGAGCTTGAGGCCGAAGATTCCTCCTCCGTGAAGACGTTCGCCTCCAGCAATGCTCCTACAGACTTGGCGACGGCGTCTAGGAAGATGCTGTAGTAGAACGTCACCCATGCAACCAGCAGTCGCATGAGGAATGGCACCTCGCGAGGCTGTGCCATGGTTGCTAGAAGGGTGGGGCATTATGCTAGATGGTGCGTGCGTTTTTGTACATGCTAGAGTGGTTGAGTACATGCCTGTGTGTGTTGGTGAGAGCAAACATGCCGACTCGTCCAAATTGCAAGTTCTTCCATCGTGGCGTGCACTGTCTGTCAAGTGTGCCACTGGATAAGGTGTTATGCCTTGCTGCCCGGCGGGAAAACGTTGTGGGCGTGGTCCAGTACATCGCAGCCAATAGAACGCAACCACATGGCACGGCCTGACTGTCGCTCAAAGTCGTAGTACATTGGTTCTTTGTGACACAACATTTTGCAAATTTACAGGCACGACCCGGGAAAACAGGGGTTCAGACACAAGTGTCTCCACAGGAATGTACCCTAATGTATCCTCTGAGTCTGATTTTATTGTGTGGTATTTACCAACCTTCACAAGGACCAAATCTTATCGCTCTCCATTACCACTAATTTTAGACATAGCGGATCCTGCTTTGTTGGAGCAGCCTCCATTCCACACCACACAACAAATACCCTCGATTTCTCCTGACCAACCCCTATGTGCTGCAACGGCTTCAACCACCTAGGCGTCTCGCAGTGTTCATAGGCAGCAAGCTGTATCAGTCCTTTCAGTCAGAAGGCCGTGATTGAAGACATCTATAGACCCGCATTTCATGGTATTCGTTCTGCTCTAGACCGCCACAAAAGTATAAGGACATTCGGATGCGCTAGGACCAATACCTTTCACATTAGGTTGTCCGGTAGAAATTCAAGCTGTTGGGACTCAGAACTAAAAAAAACTTGCATTAGGTTTCCTTAATGGCGTTCTCCCCGACGCGACAATTGGTAGGGTTGCAATCACAACCCTAGAAAATGCCATGACGGCAGCCTGAGTGTGGCCGCAGCAGGAGCTGCCGCATTAGTGCTTGCAGCAGCTCAGCCTAGTCCACCATCCGACCGTAGCTGCAAGCGCAAGCGGAAGCGCACGCGCGCGCGCAACCGCATCGCGTTCCTTGAAACCATTGCGTCTATCCTGCAAAAATGATGGACTTACAGCAGCAGCAACAGCAGCAGCAGCAACAACAACAACAGCAACAGCAGCAACAACAGCAGCAACAACAGCAGCAGCAACAGCAGGAGCAGCAGCAGCAGAAAATGATGTATGCGCAGGATAACAACCACCTATACGACCCTAACCACAATGACCTAATGACCATGCTGGGCGGGGGATTCGGTCAGCCAGGGGGAGGCGCGGGTATGCGCGGGGGTCGTCCGCCGTCCGAGCACATCGTGGAGGCGCTGCTTCAGCGGTTCGTCCCGCTGGCGCGCGCAAGGATAGATGCGGCTGCGCAGGTAGGCAGGGGGAGGGTGTGGGGGAAGAGGATGTGCGGGGGGTGGGTGTGCTCAGGTCGTGAGGCCACTTAAGGATAGAGGCGGCTACGCAGATAAACGGGGGGGAGGCTGTGCGGCGGAGGCGGAACGGGATGGAGAGGTGAAGGTCAGGGGGAAAGGGGGGACTAAACGCGACTTTGTGTGACTGTGGATGTGGGGGGGGGGGGAGGGGGGTGGAGCTGAGCAGCTTCAGAAAGCTGTAGCAAGCTGGAGCAAGTGTGGCAAGCTGGAGCAAAGCGAGCAAGCTGTAAAATTTGAACCTGGAGATCGGAGCGTGTGAGAAGGTGCTCGACTCGCTGGTTATGGCAAGATGGAACTCCGGTTCCGGAATTCCGTTCGCTCTTTTCACTATGCCACCCTGTCCAGACGCGTTCACCTCCGTCCGTCCTTCCCCGGCCAATCCCGTCTTCCCCATTCCACCCCCGTCCGCTCCCTTCCACCCCCCTCCACCGCTCTTCACCCCCGGCAGGATGGGCAGGGCTTGAAGCTGGAGGACGGGGCGTACGAGAAGGTGCTGGACTCGCTGGCTATGGTGGCTGCTCACATGCCCCGCCCGCTGCTAGACGCGCTGCTCAAATGGCGCGACGGGTGAGAGAGGGGGGTGTGTGGCGGGCGTGTTAGTGGGGGAAGAAGGGGCGGGTGGCGGCTCGCATTCCCCACCCGCTGCTGGACGCGCTGCTCAAATGGCGCGACGAGAAGGGTGAGAGATGAAGGGGAGGGGTAGGGGGAGGGATGGGGAGGGGTATGGGGGAGGGATGGGGAGGGGTAGGGGGAGGGATGGGGAGGGGTATGGTGGAGGCGGATGAGAGGGCAGGAGTGAAGAAATAAAAGGATTTTTTGCAGGGAATTGTGATGGGAAAGGGGAGACGGGGTTCGGGCTTGCCTCGGTGGCTGTTTGACATGCTGCTGTGTGGTGTGGGGTAGGGAGAAGGGGGGAAGGGGGAAGGGGTTTGCTGTGAAGGGCAGGGAAAAGGGGGGATGGAACGGTTTGGTGGGGGGAAATATGTGGTGCGGGGTGATATGATGGGAATTTGCATTGTGACGCCTTTCACTGTTTTCTGGCATGCTCATGTCCGC
This sequence comes from Closterium sp. Yama58-4, assembly GCA_947470075.1. Taxonomy (NCBI): domain Eukaryota; kingdom Viridiplantae; phylum Streptophyta; class Zygnematophyceae; order Desmidiales; family Closteriaceae; genus Closterium; species Closterium sp. Yama58-4. The sequence goes on along the minus strand of CANIUD010000229.1, from coordinate 719,102 downwards.
CTCTGCGTTTCTTGTTGTGGGCCGTGCTGCTGTGCTGCTGTGCTGGTGCTGTGAACCTTCCCGTGCCGATGAGTCTTCCTGCAGGGAGTCACCGAAGCTGATGGACGATGCTAAGTTCGGACCGGGCCAAGGCATGCACACACTGCACCGCAAGGTACATGCCCGCCACGCTTTGCCATGCCATCCTGTGCCCTGCTCTGCCATGCCATGCCATGCCGTGCCATGCCGTGCCGTGCCGTGCCAGTCCACACCTTGACTAATGGGAGAACGACGCTGGAGAATCTCCCCTGCACGCATGTTGCTGTTATCTGCTACTCGTCCCCTCTTGCTGGTAATGCGTGGAGGCTGGAGCAACACAGCAGAATTGAAAGCATGCAATGCGCATGTGCACTTGCTGTACCCTACCAACATTCTTCCTCCCTCCTTATCCCGTTCTGTCCCATCCCATCCCATCCCATCCCCCACAGCTGTTAGTGGAGTGTGTGTTCATCTCTGCCGCTGTTCGCTTTGTTGACTGCTGCCCTCCTGACGGCCTCACAGGTGCCACGCCACCTACCCCCCGTCCACGCCACACCCTGCTTCTCTACTCTCACACTCTGTCTACTGTCATGTCCTCTCCCACGTTTCACTTCTTCTATTGCGAAACTGTGTCCGTCACTGCCACACCCCCCTTTCCCCGGCCACATTTCCTTGCCAATGCTACCCCCTTCATCTTTCCCCCACTGGTTGGTGCAGATGGGACCCCCACTGGACTTGTCCCTCTTCTCCCTTTCCCTGCCCAAATCCCATCTGTGTCTCTTTTATCAATCCCATCTGTGTCTCTTTTATCAATCCCATCTGTGTCTCTTTTATCAATCCCATCTGTGTCTCTTTTATCAATCCCATCTGTGTCTCTTTTATCAATCCCATCTGTGTCTCTTTTATCAATCCCATCTGTGTCTCTTTTATCAATCCCATCTGTGTCTCTTTTATCAATCCCATCTGTGTCTCTTTTATCAATCCCATCTGTGTCTCTTTTATCAATCCCATCTGTGTCTCTTTTATCAATCCCATCTGTGTCTCTTTTATCAATCCCATCTGTGTCTCTTTTATCAATCCCATCTGTGTCTCTTTTATCAATCCCATCTGTGTCTCTTTTATCAATCCCATCTGTGTCTCTTTTATCAATCCCATCTGGGTCTTGAGCCAATCAAAAATTGGCCGATCAATACCTCCCTTCCGCAACAATTCTTCTCCCCCGTTCTCAGAGGAGCTATGGAGCGGCTTGGAGGACTTCATATTCGACTGGTTCGTGCATGCCGAGAGGTACGGTCGTTTCACACGCCTCGCCCTCGCCCCTTCCCTTCCCACTTCCCCCCCCTCCCTCCTGCATGCATGCTCTTCAAAGCTCTCTCTGTGTCTAAACAGAACAGCTGTTGTGATGCTCCTTCCTTCTTCTTGCCTCCCGCTTTACGTGCCCCCCTCCCGCTCTACGTGCCCCCCTCCACACCACACCACAGCTACGATCTGTCTGCTTTTCGCCGTCCAAGTCCTGCCAGCTATATCTTGATTTGATGTACCCAATCCAATCTTTTTTAGGTCCCTGAAAAACATTCCACTGAATTCTGCCACGGAATCCACTGAGAGAGTGGCCATGTATTCCAGTTCCACTCCACTCTCCTGTGCCTGATCATGCTCTGTCAAACCCCCCTTCTCCCCCCCCCGGTCCGCCCCAGGCTCATTCCCCAGTCGGAGTTCCCAGGGTTGATGGAGCTGCGCGCCAAGCTCCTGGACTGTGTTGCTGATCTTGCTGGGGTGCTCTCAGTCAAGCGGTATGTTCTCTCCTCTCTCTGCCTCCTGCTCCCTCCCTGCTGCCTGCCCTCTACCTTCCTCTCCCCTCTCCCTGCTCTCTGCTCTCTGTACTTTCTAAATCAGAGATTCTCCTTCCCTTCCCCCTCCCTCCCCTTCTCACTCCCCCAACCCTTCTCCTTTCCCCCCTCTCCCCCCTCTCTTCCGCCCCCCCCGTGCAGCTTTGAGAGCATGGCGGCGCGCTTCTTTGTATAGCTGGACATATTCGGGCCATGGAGCAGCCCATGCGCTTGGGAGGGGCTGTCAGCCAATTTTTGATCGGCTCAAGACCCGCTTTCTCATGGCCCCTCTGCAACCCCCACTCTCTCTGCCGCTCCCGCTCGCCCCCATTCCCCTCCCCCACTCCCTTCCGCCTCCCCTTTCCCCTACCCCCCGCCTTCTCCCCTTTCCACCTTCGCCCCCCCACCCCCCCTATCCACACCTCCCCCCCCGTGCAGCTTTGAGAGCATGGCGGCGCGCTTCTTTGTGGAGCTGGACACGTGGGCCGGCCGGGCCATGGAGCAGCCCATGCGTCTCGAGGGGCTGTCGGCTTGTTTTGATTTGAATCAGCTCATGACCCGCTTTTTCCCGGCCTCTTTCCACCCCCCTCCCCCTCCCCCTCGCTCCCCTTTCTTCCCCCCCCACCCCCCTTCCGCCTCCCCCTCCCCGTCTCCCTTCCTTCTCCCATTCCTCCCCTCCCTTAAGCAGCTTTGAGAGCATGGCGGCGCGCTTCTTTGTGGAGCTGGACACGCGGGCCATGGAGCAGCCGATGCGGCTGGAGGGGCTGTCGGCGACGGGCAGCCTGCGCGTGGTGCCGGTGGTGGACGTGTTTGCGCGCGGCAGCGAGCGGTCGTTGGCCATGGAGTTCAGCGTGCGGCGCTACGACGCCACCTCCAACCGCAACGAGCTGCTCAGCGTCGTGCACGGCATGCGCTTCCTCCGCCTTGATGTGGGTTCTGTCTGGAGAGGGGGGGGAGAAAGGGAGGGGGGTTGGGGGGTATGCGGAAGGGAGGGCAGGGCAGGGGAGTGAAGGGCGGAAGGGATTGGGGGGCAGGGTGGTGGGCGGTGGAAGGAAGGTATGTGTGCCGTGTGTTGGAAAGGGGCGCTACGACGCCACGTCCAACTGCAACGAGCTGCTCAGTGTTGTGCACGGCATGCGCTTCCTCTGCCTTGACGTGAGCGAGGGAGGGGGCGGGGAGGAAGGGGAGGGGGACGGAGGAGGGAGGGGGGGAAGGAACGGGATGTGAGTGCAGGGCTCGCGCTGCATGCACAGCACTGCGCTTCATGCACTCACTGCATTGGGCTCGCCCTTCCCTTCATGCACAGCATCCAACGCGCTGCTCAACCAACCAGATGTCCACGCCAGCAGCAGCATTCATGGCCTCACGAAAATTCCTCCTCAAGGCAAATCCTCTCATCGGTGTGGTGCACGCCTCACACCGCTCTCAACCCAAACCAACCCCACCTAACTCCTCCCTGCTTCCCCACCCAAACCAGATGTCCACGCCAGCCGCAGTCATGGCCTCCCGCAACTTCCTCCTCGAGGCGAACCCTCTGAGCCGTGTGGTGCTCTCCTCACACCGCTCTCAACCCAAACCAATGTCACCCAACCCCTCCGTGCTCCCCCCCAATCCAGATGTCCACGCCTGCCGCAGTCATGGCCTCCCGCAACTTCCTCCTCAAGGCGAACCCTCTGAGCCGCGCGCCCTCCAAGAAGAAAACCGAGCTGCAGCACGCGCTCTGCGCCATGCTCACGTCTATCCTCGCCCCGCTCACTGAAAACCCCCGCTCCCGCTGGCCCCCCCTTAAGCACTTGATGGGCGGTGCCGGGGGAGGGGGAGTGGGGGGAGTGGGGCCTGCTGTCTCTGCTGCAGCTGCGGATGCGCTGACTGCATGGAATTCCGCGGTGCTGCATTTGCGGGGGCAGCTGTCGGGATGGGTGGCGCCGCAGTCGACGCTGTCGCTGCAGATGGACAAGCAGTCGAGACACATCCAGGTGGGTGGATGGGATGGGATGGGATGGATCAAGGAGGTACCGTTAGGAGCATGGGGAAAGGGATGTGGAAGTGCCGCTGTCGCTGCAGATGGACAAGCAGTCGCGGCACATCCAGGTCAGTGGCTGGCAAAGAGGTGAGGTAATGTGGTGTGGAGGGATGGAAGGGGAGGTTTTTGCTGTGAGGCGTATGCAAAATGGGGGGTTTAAGGAGGGCTTGACCTTTTTGCTTACCGCTTGCTCCTGCCTCTTCCTGATTCCATCCGCACCTGTGTGTGCTTGTGGTGCACATTTGCTTGTGTGCATGTGTGTGTGTGTGTGTGTGTGTGTGTGTGTGTGTGTGCGTGTGTGTGCGTGTGTGTGCGTGTGTGTGTGTGCGTGTTTGTGTTTGTGCGTGCGTGTGTCTGTGTATGTATGTGTGTGTGAGTGGATTTGTGCGTGGGTGGGTGTATCCACGTGCGTGCTGTGCAGGTGGCATACCCCCTGAACACGCTGCTGCTGTGCCTGGGCGACCAGCACTCCTTCGACTCTCTCTTCAACAGCTTCGTCGAAATGCTCTACAAACACCTCAGGGTAAGCAAGTACCTTACAAGTACCAACAAACAGTTAGAATACAAACAATTCACGGTAGGCATGTAGGCATGAACCAAACACTGCTCGATAAATATCAACAGACACCTCAGGTCAGGGTAAGTACCAACACGCGTTACAGTTGAAGTGTCAGCACGCACCTCAACAAACATCTGACGCCAAGTTCTCGAAATCAAGGTCCCCCACCCCATCTAGTCCCTCGTTCTCCTCCTTTCTCCCATTGCTCCCTTTCTCCCGCGTTCCTTCCCTCCCCTCTGCCCCCTGTCATGGGCAACCCAACCCACGCCATGCATGTGTGTGCACCGGGGAGCGCAGGAGAAGAGCTACCGGGCAGTGGCACTGGACTGCCTGCACCGCCTCGTGCACTTTTACCTCAGCGTGTATGCCGATGGCCAGCCCAAGAGCCGCGTCTGGGAGAAACTCGAGGTACCTTCCTACTTTCCTACCCGCTCGCATACTTGCATGTCTGCACTGCATGTCGCATGTCTGCACTGCATGTCGCATGTCTGCACTGCATGCATGTCGCATGACTGTGTGGTTACCTGGCCTTGTGCACTTCCCTGCCATGCCCTCCTTCCCCATTGCTTCTCCCCCCCGCCCCCCCTGTCCCCCTCTTCCCCTTAACCTCTTCCCGCCTGCTCTCCGCCCCCTTCCCCCCTCCGCCCCGCTCCCCTCCTCCCTCCGCCCCCTGCCCCTCCGGCCCCCGTCCTCCCCCCGCTTCCCCCCGCTTCCCCCTTCCCTGCACCCTTCTCTTTTCCTCCCCATCCCTCCTCCCTCCCCCTCCCCTTGCGCAGGGCATAACGAAGCAGCTGATGACGAGTCTGAAGAAGGGCGTGCTGTCGCAGGACATGCAGCACGACCGCCTGGTGGACCTGTGCGTCACCGTCGCCGCCACCGACCTCGAGTTTGCCATGAACCACATGGTCATCGAGCTGCTGCGCACCGATGGGCTCGGCGAGGCCAAGGTGGGTGGCAGGCGGCAGGGAAGGCAGTGTGGGTGGGTGGGTGGGTGGGTGAAGTGAAGGTATGTATGTGTGGCCGTGGTGGGGGGCTGGAAATGGAGTGCGCTCACTGCCTCTGGTTCGCCATGAATGAATGAACCACTTGGTCATCGAGCTGCTGCGCACCGATGGGCTCAGGGAAGCCAAGGTGGGTGAAGGGTGCCAGGCAGGCAGGCAGGCAGGCAGGTTAGGTGGGTGGGTGGGTGAAGGCAGGGCAGGCAGGCAGGTTAGGTGGGTGGGTGGGTGGGTGTGAAGGCAGGGCAGGCAGGCAGTGGGTGGGAGGTCTAGAAATATAAGATACTTGACTAATGTTGCTCAATGCCGTTGCCTTTTCACCTCTAGTTATAATAGCTATCCTGGACGGGGATTGCTGTGAGCTACATGGTCATATAGTAGGCTTGGACATAACCCTCCGCACTGCATTTCCCCCCAGGTGGTGGGACTGCGTGCGCTGCTGGCAGTGGTAGAGAACGCGCTGCACCAGTCCAACGTCTGAGACGCCTGAAAATTCATCCTTAATTCAAATATCCCCCCCATCCCCTCGTCTTTTCCCCCCAGGTGGTGGGACTGCGTGCGCTGCTGGCAGTGGTAGAGAACGCCCTGCACCAGTCCAACGCAGCCACCCTCATGGCTCCCGACCGCAAGTCCTCCGCCCTCGCTGGCTCCGCCAAGCCCCTCGGCACCACCCGCCAAGCCCCCCACGTGCCCTTCTTCGGTGGACCAGGGGGAGGCGGAGGAGGAGGGGGCCTCCCCCCCGGACTCCCCGTCCCCCAGATGTCTCAGCAGCAGCAGATGCTCATCCAGCAGCAGAAGCAGCAGCAGCAGCAGCAGCAGGGGGCGGCAGGGCATGCGGCGCATCTGAGTTCACGGTTTGGGTCGGTGGATTACGGGAGGCTGGGCGTGGGGCCGGCGGAAACGGCGGTGATGGCGCCGCACATGCCTCGTGTGCGTGCTGCTCTGGGGGCGATCATCAAGCAGTGCCATGCCGCGTTTGGGTCGCTGCTGCTCATCACGCCCAAGACCACCATCGGTTCGTTTCCTTGCTTGCTTGTTTGTTTGTTTGTTTGTTTGTTTTTTTGTTTGTTTGTGGGTTCACTGGTGGGTTCGCTGGCTTATTCTCTGGTTGGTTGCTTGGTTGACGCAGAGCTGACTGCTGGCTGGTTGAAGGGACTAGATGCAAGGCTGACTGTTGAGTGGACTAAAAAAGTCACGCTTCACCTTCCCCACTCCTTCCCCCGTTTTAAGCCTCCCCACCAACCCCCCCACCAGACATGATGTCCAAGGACAAGGTGCAGAGCTGGCAGGTGTTCAAGTGGGCGCCTCCTAGCCAATTTAAAACACGCATCTCTCCCGCTCCACCTTCCCCACTCCGTCCCCCGTTTTAACCCTCCCCACCAACCCCACTACCAGACATGATGTCCAAGGACAAGGTGCAGAGCTGGCAGGTGTTCAAGTGGGCATTACGGTGCATGCCGCACCTCATCCCGGAGCAGTGGCGCAACGACAAGATGACTGAGATCATCCCCGTCTACGCCATCTCCATCGACCCCCACGTGCGCGACGAGGCCGTGCAAGTGCTCTTCCGCACCGTGCGCGACCTGCCGCAGTGCCGCTTCCCCATCCTGCGCGGCATGGCGAATTTCATCCTCAAAATCCCGGATGAGTACCCCCAACTCATCCACTCCTCTCTAGTATGCCTCGTCCAGTTACTCAACGCCTGGCGCATCTGCCTCGCGTATGAAGCCTCCTCCTCTGCGGCTGCCTCGGGGCATGGGGGTTCCCTTGGCGGTCCTGGGGCCGGGGGTGGAGCGGCGGGGGGGGCAGGAAGCGCGGATTTACTCGCCCGTACCCGGCAGGTTCTCGCGGCGCATGGGGGGGACGACGGGCTGAGGTTTGACCCGTCGGGGATGGACGCGGTGGGGCTGATTTTCCTGTGCTCGGCGGATAACAAGATCCGGAGGACAGCGCTGGAGCTGCTGCGGAACGTGCGCGCCCTACAGCGGGACCTGGCGCGGCTGTTTGCAGCGGGGGGCGAGCAGCAGGTGGAGGAGGACCCGCCGACTACGTATATCATCGACATTATGGAGGAGACGGGGGTGAGTGAGCGGGAGAAGGGAGGAGGGAGGGGGTGTTGGGGGTGTTCAGTTCTGGGGGTATCTTGTTGGTCTTTTTGTTTCAGCGAGCAGCAGGTGGAGGAGGACCCGCCGACTACGTATATCATCGACATTATGGAGGAGACAGGGGTGAGCGAGTGGACGAGGGGCTAGGGGAGGGTGGGTGGGGTTTATTTCTAGGGGTGTGGGCGTGTCTCTCCCTCACCTCTCTGTGGCCTCTCACCCTCTCCATTGCTCTCCTCTCCCCCCACTCCTCCTCCCTTTTCCTCGCCCTGTTCCCCCTTCCTTTTCCCCCCTTCCCCTCCCTCCCCACCCTCCTCAACAGGAGGAGGTGGTGAGCAAGTGCTACTGGGACAGCGGCAAGTGGCACGAGCTGCAGCCGGAGAGCGATGCAGAGGCACTGCAGGACGTGACGCTGCAGCACATCCTCGAGGGCTCCGACCAGGCACGCTGGGGGCGCTGCCTCAGCGAGCTCGTCAAGTACTGCGCCGAGCTCTGCCCTTCCTCCGTGCAGGGCGCCAGGTATGGCGGGTTTTGTGGGGGGAGTGGGGTGGGGGGCACTGGGGGCTGGGGGAAGAGGGACTGACTGGGGAATTCAGGCGTATGTTGAAAGTGTCGTAACCATTTTCCATCTCACGTGCCTCCTCCTCCTCCTCCTCCTCCTCCTCCTCCTCCTCCTCCTCCTCCTCCTCCTCCTCCTCCTCCTCCTCCTCCTCCTCCTACCCGCATCCCACCTTGAACTTGCACCCTGACTCACGTTTCAAGTCCACTTAACTGCTTTCAACGATTTCCCATCTCCCATGCCGCCTCCTCCGCCTCCTCCACCCGCTCGTCCTCCTCCGCACCGCACCTCCACCCCGCCTCCCCAGGCTGGAAGTGGTGGCGCGGATGACCCCACTCTCCCCCGCAGACTCCTCCGACCACCATGTCTCATCTATTGTCCCCCATCCTCTGCACCTCCCTTCCTTCCCCTCCTTCCCTCCCCCTCCCTCTCCCCTCCAGGCTGGAAGTGGTAGCGCGGATGACCCCACTCTCCCCCGCCGACTCCTCCGGCCGGCAGGAGAAGGCGGGTGCGGGGGGAGACGGGGACACGAAGCTGGAGCAGTGGCAACTGTACGCCATGTTTGCGTGCGCGTGCCCACCGGAGGACGCGCCTGACGGTGGAGAGCAGAGCATCAAGGAGCTCGTGCGCCTCGTGCTGCCCATGGCCCGCTCGGGTGCTGAATCCTCTGTGGTATGTTGGCGCGAAATGGGTCTAGACTGGAGCGTGTGGATGGGCTGGGGTACGCACATGCATTTATCTGTGTGGTGGTGATACTGGTTTCGAGACAACTGCTTTTGAGTCGACTCAAAAGCTTTTGAGTCGGCTCAAAAGCGTACGCACATGCATTTATCTGTGTGGTGGTGATACTGGTTTCGAGACAACTCTCACTGAACCCTCCTTTCGATCCCATCTAGTTTCCCATCCCTCCCGTCTGATTCCCTCTCCCTTCTCATTCTCGCCAGTAAGCGGAGTGACGGTGACGCTGGGGCATGCGCATGCGAGCATTGGTCTAATGCGTCGCGCAACTCTTTCCTCCCTCTCAATATCCGCCCATTCCTCCCGTCTGATTCCCTCTCCCCTGTCGGCAGTACGCAGCGACGGTGGCGCTGGGGCATGCGCATGCGGGCATCTGTGAGGCGATGCTGACGGAGCTCATGATGTGGGTGGAAGAGCTGCTCGCAGAGATAGAGCAGCGCAAATGGAAGGTGAGTGAGCCTCTCTGCCATTTACAATGGGCGAGCTGCAGACTAGAAGAGTTCGTTCGCATGAGCTTGATGGTAGAGTTGTTCATGGCACAGGTTTACCGCCTCATTACCCCAAACCCCTAGGCTTCCAATCAATAAACACTATAATTGCTGCCTTCCCTTTCCCCCCTCCCCTCAGAGCCAGAAGGTTCGCAAGGAGGACATGTGGGTGTTCATAATGCATGTGCGAAACGTCTCAGAAACCTTCACATCCCCTCCTTCCCCCCCCCCCCTTCTCCCCTCCCCCACCCCCTCTCCTCCCCACCAACAGAACCAGAAGGTGCGCAAGGAGGACATGCGTGTGTTCATGGCGCAGGTGTACCGCCTCGTAGCGGAGAACCTCTGGCCGGGCGTGCTCCCCCAGCGCCCGTGGCTGCGGCAGCTCTTCCTCAAGTTCATGGACAGCACCGCGCAGCACGTCTCCAAGGAGACCGGCGACGCGTTTCTCGACGCGCAGCCGCTGCGCTTCGCGCTGTGCTCGGTGGTGCGCTGCCTGTCCATCGAGCTCAACGGGTGCGCGTCGAAGCGGTTCGACATAAAGCTGCGGCGGCAGCTGTTTGATCTGATGGCGTCGTGGTGCGATGAGGCGGGCGGGCTGGAGAACATGACGAGCGAGTTCCGAAGGGAGGTGGAGCGGACGAAAGCGGCGGCCATGGCGCGGACGAAAGATGCGGCGGAGCGAGCGGCTGTGGAGAAGGAACTGAACGAGCAGGCAGATGCCATTCATGTGAGCGCTATGGGGTGTTATGTGGTGGGATGGGATGGGATGTGGTCTTATGGGATGGGAGTGGGTGTGATGTGGTGGTGTGGGGTGAGAACCTGTGCAGATCTCCATCTGTGTCTCCCATTCGTTGACCCTACCCACCCACCCTACCTGATCCTGGAATCAGCTGGCACACAGCATGGCCGGGTGGGTCGAGGCAACACTTCTCATTCACCACCTTCTTCCCTCCGTCTGTTTTTTCTCACATTGTATGGCCTTTCAGGCGCGGATAGCACTTCTCACTCGCTTCGCTGCTTCCCCCCCTCCTCTTTTCATTCTCTTTTCCTTTTTGTTTTGGGGTTTCGTTTTCCTCTCGTGCAGGGCATGGCGATGCAGGCGCTAGCAGCGCTGCTGCATGGGCCGTGCTTCGATGAGGGCCTGAGGAAGATGTCAGGCAAGGCAGTCACATGGATCCGCTCCCTCATGGAGTCTGCTGCAGGCACTGGCCAGGCAGCAGCCGGCATGGGCATGGGCATGGGCATGGGCATGGGTATGGGCATGGGGATGGGCATGGGGATGATGGGCATGGGCATGGGGATGGGCATGGGCATGGGTGGGTCGCCTCGGGATGTGTTCAACAGGAGGAAGGGCGGAGAGGGCGGGCATGGGAAGGGTGTGGGCAACAGAGAGTGGCGGAGCTTGTTTGGGTCGCCGTCTTGGCGGTCTATGCTGGGGAGAGAGGCGCTGCTGAATCTGCTCAAGACCAATCCTGACATCGTGCCTGCTGTCATCGACCAGGTGTGCCGCTGCCTGCTTGTTTCTTCCCTCGCTGCTGCTCCTCGCTCCTCTTGCTCCTTGCTGTTGCTTCTTGCTCTTGCTCTTGCTCCTGCTCCTGCTCGCGCTCGTTGCTGCTGTGCTCGTTCTTGTGTTCTTGCTTTGCCACCATGCATCTGTTGCCCTCTCACCTCTCCCTTTCTCCTCTCACCTCTCCCTTTCTCCTCTCACCTCTCCCTTTCTCCTCTCACCTCTCCCTTTCTCCTCTCACCTCTCCCTTTCTCCTCTCACCTCTCCCCTCTCCCATCTCCCCATCTGTCCTCGTCCTTCCCGCCAGTGCTACAACTCGGACTCAGAGCTGGCGAACGGGTACTTCACGGTGCTGGCAGAGGTGTACATGCGCGAGGAGTGCCCACAGTGCGAGCTGCATCGCCTGCTCTCCCTCATCCTCTACAAGGTGCCTGCCTTCCATTTCCCTGGAATGCCCTGTCAACAGGCATGATTTGATGTTTCCCTGGATTTTATGTTTTCCAGTTGGTTCTGGAGGCAAATGCTGATGCGCCCCGAGAATCGGCGCGAGCTGCTCCACCCGCCTGCTCCTCTTCATCCTCTACAAGCGTTGGCGCCTGCAAGCAAGCAAGCAAGCAAAGCTTTATGTGCCCAGGCATGCCTGTAACTTCCGGTTTAAGGACTTTCTGTATGTTTCTTCCGGTGTTTGTTTATGGCTCCATCTCTTTCTCCTAACCTTGTTGCTACCTGGCTTCCTCCCTGCCCACCTTTCTCTCTCCCGTTCCGCATTTCTCTTCAGGTG